>JARHVA010004697.1:60000-92500 GCA_037957365.1 Torreya grandis | reverse complement strand
GGGAATTATGACATTTGGAATTATAGTGTGTAGATTTTTAGTTTCTACATTTTACCCTTTTCTATTATGCGACTTTGAATCAAGTTATAAAACAAAAATAAATTTCTAGTTGAGGGTTTGATTACCTAGAGTATGGGAGGAGGTATCCCCCCTAAAATTGAGAGTTGATAAGGTAAAATAGAATTAGGTGCATGTTTGATAAGGTAGGTGAAGGTGGTGATGAATGTGGACATCATGAAGGTGATAGGTTTGGGCACTGAAGCACAAATAAATGCACAAAGTGTGACAAAAAGGTGTGATATTCAAGATCATGCATAAAATAGGTTACCATAGTTGGTAAAAGAAATGATCTTTGATAGAAGGATAAGTGACAAATGGACTGCATGATCATATTTAGGCATGGTGGTTGGTTACACTTACAATTTTCCTAAGTGATGTGTATGTTTCACTAGGTATCCAAGGTAAGAAGTGCTCCTAGTGAAAACAAAAATGGGTCAAGTGTCATAGGTATCCTAAGTAGGAAGTGATCTCAAGAAGACACAAGAGGGTCAGGTAAGTGTGAGGTGATGCAAGCTCAAAAGGGTCAACATGGCAATGTTATCACTATGGTCAAAGGGATAAAGAAAAAGTCATTGTAAAACACATGCTAGTTAGGCCAAAATGGACCAAAGGTGAGATGATGAGGTGGTCAGGGTGGGCAAAGAAGTAAGTCTCCATGGGTCGGTGAGTTGATGTGATTATTTTTAAAGAAAATGTGATTAAGTTAAGATAAAATAATGTGGGGCCACCTAATCATTGATGTTCAAGGTCCTCAAGGGTGATCATCAATGGTCACCTTGACCATTGATGATCAGGGTGGAAACCTTAAAAGTCTATGGGGTAAAAGTGAAAATATAATCACTTTTAACTCATTGTTATGTTGGTTAATTTTGATTTAGGGATATTATGTGTTTGATGATTTTAGGTGAAAAGAGTGTTGATAGTGACTACTCAAGTGGAGGTTGATTGAGTTGGCATGAGTGAGAGGACCTAGGGGACAAGTTAGGATGCAGGGAGCATATGGGTATGAATGAGGATGAGTAGGCCTATGGTTGACCCCACATTGATGCTTATGAAATGAGGTAGGGGTGCCCTTAATTTGGTATTTTAGGTTGAATTTTTTAATTGCATTAGGATTAGAGGGTAGGTTGGGGTTTAAATTGCTATGCCCTAGTTAGGGTTTCTTTGAAATTTGGCTGAATTTATGGGTGAATGGGGAAATTGATTAGGTAGGTAGGTAAAATAGGGTGGGTAGGCACATTAAGGTAGAAAGGTATAAAGTTTTATTACATTGTGGGTGATTTTTAGGGTAGAGTAAGGTTTAGATGTTCCACTCACAGAATACCCATAGTGACCATCGATAGTTAGGTTTGACCATCGATGGTTGACATCCATGAGAAAATAGATCCTAACCATCACCGGTAATCATGACCATTGGTGATTGACTAAGGGAAGAGATAGGTTTGAAATTTTTTTAAAATGCTAAGGCAAATTACATGTTTGATTGCTAGGTATAGGATGGTGTTGTAGGTTTATAGGGTAGAGCATGTGGATATAAGGTAGATGAGTAGGATGTGTAGAGCAATAGGTGATTGTATTAACGGGTAAGGTAGGGTAGGGTAGGAACTGGTAGGTAATATTTGTGTAGATGACTAAGATATTTTTTTGAATAAATTATTGCAAGATATGGAGTAGATATAGATGCATGATCGAATGTCATGTATCTTCATAGAAATCCACCAAGGGATGACCCCAACTAACTAGGCTCACATGGAAGAGGTTGGGTTGGGGCTAATGAGGCACTCTCATCATGTGCCTCAAGATGCCTCTATGATCAGAATGCTCATCAAGAGATATGATCTTATTATGAACACCTTATTACTATCAATTAGAAAGATGATGATATTACCTAAGGATGTTCATAGGATCACCTGGTTGATGCTCTAGGGTGATCTGATCTATCACATAGAGCAAGAGGAATAGGAGGAGAAAATTGAATTATTGTATAATGATGATAGTGATTAGGTCTGATGGAATGTTGGTGGGTTCAAATATAGTGCATTTTATATGAGGGCTCTATGTAAGAAGAGACTAATGACCATGCTCATGATGGTCATCTCTTACTTTGTTATTCTTGACTTGAGCAATGGGATATTCTCATGTTTACTACTAGGGGTGCTAGTGGAGTTGCTATGGGGGTGTACAATATCTGATTAGGTACATATTTTATTGGTAAATATATATAGGGAGTTATGTGGGTTTAGGGCCCATAGGTGGTATGGTATTAACATTATCTTGGTTCTACATTACTAGTCCTACGAGCGCATTTGGGTGCTAAGGCCAGTGGGATTATTATGGGTAGGATACACATAGATTGAGTTCCCAACCAACTTTATATGGTGGAGTGGTGACTTTGTTATGTTAGGTATGGGGGGAGGAGCCCATGACATTGATTAGTTTAGGGGTTCATTAGTTTCACTAGTGATTGGTGACATCAGCTAGAGACCTTATGTCCATTTTCTAGTATGGCCTAGCTACATGAGGTTGATACTTTCCCTATAGATCTATAAGTGGATATTTAGTAGGAAGGATGGGGAGGTAGATCTTATCCCTTTTGATAGGGTGTGTACATAGTTTTGCATAGTATAGGGTATTCTAGGCACATTTTTTAGGTATAGGTATAAGGACTTATAGATTTTATTTCCAGAGCCACATCCCATTCTAAATTTAATAGACCATGAGGATCTATGAGATAGGTCATACATAGATGACACTACCTTTATATATGGGTACATGGTATGGTACTATGCATTATATGTATTGATGAGGTAGAGGGCCTATAGATGTGGACCTAGCTAGGAGAGCAAGCCAAAGGGCATAAAAATAGGGGGTTAGCCCTAATGGATAGGTAGGAGTGGCATTAAATATTGCATAAGCATAGGTTATTTCACTACAGGGTTAGGTAGCTAGCTTATAGGGTCAAGTTATGACTCTACAGGGTTAGGTTGGTACTCTCATAAGTGACAGGGACTAGGCAAGGGCTTCACTAGCCTTGGTTACATAGAGAGGGACTCCCTGAGGTAGAGAAGAGGAGAAGTGACATAGATAGGGCCACCAAGAACCATACCATGGAATGATACCTAGCTATAGTGGAGGATTTATGGTATTATGAGGCTATAGTTTTGACATAGTGTCCATAAGAGCCCTAATAGGTTGAATGTAGAGCTCACTTGGTAGGTGGTGCCAGTGTGGCAACTCTAAGGCAATGTGTAACATATGTGAGTAGATAGATAGGTGCAATAGGAGGGTAAGTAGTAGGACCTAGTGATTAACTAGGAAACAATGGTGCCCTAGGGGCATGACATAGCTCATACATTTCATATATTAATGTATATCATTTTTATTTTGGCCTAAGAGTTGATGTGGTGAGATGTATATTTTGAGAGAGGGATATGTATATCTATTGGTACACATTATTACATTATTTGACTCATGAGACATATATATGATATTTGTTTATAGATTATGCTCACGGTTTTCATTGATGTTTATTTCTTATGATGTGATGTTATATTTCTTATGGATTATGCTTATGCTATGGATACTAGAAATTGATATAGATTTAGCTAGGTAGGCATGTGATAGATTTTATTTGTGGTTATGCTTAATACATGTTGATTTCTATTGAGTATATGCTTCATTATTTAGATTTAGGCATGTGGTGTAAAATGGTTGATTATTTTATTTCTCATGGATGGTATGGTTTTATTATGTTTGTTATGGTTGTGATTATGATTATGATGTTGCTTATGACACACATGGATATGCATGTTATGATTATGGTTGATGTTATCTTGATTAAGGTAAAGAACATGAGGTAAGGTAACTAATAACACTATATGGGAGAATATAAAACATAATCAAGAGACAAATACCATAATGAAAATATCAACTAATCATGATAGGATAAGAAGAGGGCATGATGCTTCTTCTTTGACAAGGACTAGAACAAAACTGAAGTTAGATTGGATTAGTGAACATATTCCCTTTGAATGCTTTGCAGTAGTGCTCATTACTTGGTAAAAAGGTGTCTTGAGCACATAAGGTTAATTAAGTTCAAAATCCCTTGCTTATAGGGAAGATGGATGAAAATTGAACCTACTTGTGAAACTAGCATGCCTCTTTTATATGTGTCCAAAGAGTCAGTATAAACAAGTCTATGTCATATAAAGTGTAGACCGATCAATGCAGGAAGCCTACTTGTGAAATATGATTCTGGTTTCCACCTTATTATTCTATGTGAGAGTTGATTGCATATTTCAAAATTAGTTTCCTTTTGTTGTGATTTTGAGAATGGATCTTATGTTTTGTTATTATATATAGGAAGTTGATCGATACAAGAAGATTCTAAGAAATTATTGTGATTTTAACAAATGTTTTACTTAGCCATATTTCAAGGGAGTGGTCTAAGTTTATGTGCTTTGTTCAAGGACTTGTGATAATAGTCCTTCAAGGGAGCAGTCCACCTTATATTTGTATAGTTTTAGTATGTTTATGTAGCTATCCTTAAAGGGATCAATATGTGAATGATAAGAATGACCCATGTTTTGGATTTGGATTTTTTCTTGTTTAATTTTTCTTGCATATACATGCTTATATATTTTTAATGGTTCAAATTTATGAAGGCAAAACTAAAAGCATAAGAGGTTGAATAGGTGTGAATAGGTTTAGGTGACAAAAATCATGGGAATCCATCCTAATGAAGGGGCAGGAAGTACCATGAGAATAATGCCATGGATAGATCCATGGTACCCATTATTCAAGATTGGGATATGACTATGATTTATTTTTAATAAGTTTCCACTAAAATAGGGAGATGAATGTGCTTAAATCAAGGGATGAGCTTAAGTTAAAACAAACACTAAAATTGATCCTTCTTAACAAAAAAATGGACATAGATGTAATGCATTGAGGGGCTCAAGATTTGGGTTACCTTTAAGAGATGATAATTGGTAAGATCTTGCTCCATAATTATGGGTTATGATATAGGGTCCAAGCTAATTGAAAAAAAAACTTGCCCCACTTTCTTTTCTCCATACTGGTGACATGTTGATTTTATTTTAGGATGAGATCTTCGATGTTGAATTTTTGCACTCTAAGCTATTTGTTATAAGAACACTTGATGCACTCTTTATATTTACAGAGATGGGTAAGGGATTATAAATTATGCTCATCAAGTAGCTTGATCTAAGCTAAATGGTGTTGATGATACTCATCCTTAGAAATAAGCTCTTGAAAATATATGCAAAGAGATGGGATTTGGACTTCAAAAGGTAAGTTAGCCTCTACTCCAAACATGAAAGAGAAATGGGTAGCACCCATAGGGGTTATAATAATAGTGAGATATTCCCATAAGGTGAAGGGTATGTGTGAATTCTAATCTTGACCAAATGCATTGACCATTTTACTTATCTTGTTATTAAGATTTTTGTGAGAGTCCTTAGCCTATCCATTCACTTGAGGGAGATAGGGTATGGAGAAGCTTAACTTAATTCAAAATGGTTCACATAGAACCTATACTTATTTTTTCTTAAATGACTTACCATTATTAGTGATAATCTTGTGAGGAACACCAAAGCAATGGATGATGTGATGGCTGATAAAATTGATAATATTCTCCACCTTATTTGAGGCTAAAAGAATAGCCTCTACCCAATTCATAAAATATTCAATTTTAGTGATGATAGAATGGTTTTTTTGTGAGGAATGAGGATTAATTTCACTAATAAGGTCTACACTGCATTATGAGAAGGGACAAAAATTAGAAAAAATGTGAAGACCATGACTAGGTGCATGATACAAATTAGCATGTTGTTGACACTTAACATACTTTTTCACATAATTGTAACAGTCTTGGTTAAGGGTAGGCCAGTAATATCCTAGGAAAAGGATGAATTTGGCTACAATAAGGCCATTAAAGTGTCCCCCATAGATACCATCATGCATTTCCTTGATAGTATGAAAGGCTTTGTGACTACATAGGCAAGGAAAAAGGAGGCCATAAAAGCTACATTTGTAAAGAATTCTTCTCATAAGTGTGTAGTGTGAGGTGCTCTAGATAAATTCTATTTGAGCATTCTTGAAAAGGGTAGAAGGAATGATGGTAATATTGAGGTAGTTGAAGGTCTATTGATACTAAAGGTCAAGATATGTCTCCTTCACATTAAAAATGGTGGGATAATTTAATTTGACATAGGAGGTTGGGTAAGTCTATGGATAACTATAAACAATTTATATTTAGAGGGTGAAGATGGGATTTAAGAGGTGAGGGAGGCCATGGTGTTGATTAACTTATTGGTAGATTATGGGGTTGACTAAATACATTAATATTCAAAATATATTAAGATTTCATCAACTAGTTTTTGTACTATTGAAAAATGTCATTATTACACTAGTAAGAGCCATTGATTTGATTGAACACAAGTTGGGAGTCACAAAATATATTTATTATTTTGAATCTTATGGATATGGTAGTTTAAATTCCTATCACTAGGGATTCATACTCAGCCATATTGTTGGTGCATTCAATGTCAAGCTTGAAGTATAAAGGAAGAAGTTCACCATCAAAGGGGATAAGGATGATACCCACTCCCCCACTACACTAACACTTTGATCCATCAAAGAACATGGTGAATTTATAGGTGAAGTATATCTAAGATAGGGTCATGATGGACTCATTGAGGAACTTAAGAGGAGGAAGTTGATTGTCTACTAATGGTACCTTAGCCAATTGGTTAGAAATGACTTGCCCCTTAATTAAATATTGATAGAATAATTCAAGGTCAAACTCTTCTAAAATAATGAGTCAATTATCCATACATTAGTTTTGGTATGGCTTGGAGTGCATGTACTTAAATGGGTCAGTGTTGGTTATGACATAGGTTTTGTGGTGAAGGAGGTAGTGGTGAAGTTTGGTGGCCATGAAGACTAAAGATAATTTTTTTTATTGATATGGGTATACTAAGTATCATACTCTATAATCATGTGGATGATGTAGTAGACATATTTCTCTCTATGTTACTCATCCCAATGAGAAATTATTACCCTGAAGGAATGGTCAGTGGTCGAGATACATATGTAGAAAAGTTGGTCATCCTTGGGAGGGGTGAGGATAGGTGGAGACAAAATATACTTTTTGAGTGAATCAAATGCCTTTTATTGTCACTATTCCACTTAAAAGAGACATCCTTCTTTAAAAGGTGGTGGAAGGGTTGGAATTAATCTAAAAGATAGGAGATAAAATGATGAATAGATTAGAACTTCCCCTACAAACTATAGAGTTACTTAAGGTTGACCAAAGGAATCATCTCAAGAATGTATTTGATTTTGGTGGGATCAGCTTCAACTATATGGAAGGAGATAATAAAATCAAGGATATTTCTTGATAAGACCCCAAGAATGTGCTTCTTGGGGTTTAGGAAGACATGGTAATGGATAAGTCACTCAAATATGATCTTGGGAATGGCTAAATGATCTTTTTAGAGTTTGGATTTTTTGAGAAGGTCATCCACATAGTCCTCTATATTTTATGGATAAGGTCATGGAATATTTAAGTCATGGCATATTAGGAATTTTCACCAATGTTCTTTATCTTGAAAGGCATGACTCTATAACAAAAGTTCCCTCATGGGGTGGTAAAGGGAGTCTTGTGATAATATTTGGGGGAAATTATGATTTGATTTTAACTCAAGAATCCATCCACGAGAGATATCATCTGATGGTTGATTGTAAGATCAACTAGTTGGTTGATGCTTGATAATGGAAAGTCATATTTAGGGCAAGTGAGATTAAGGTGATGAAATTCCACACAAATTCATAGTACCCCTATGGATTTAGTGATAGGCATGACATTCAAGACCCATTAAGGATAGTCAATGGGTTAAATGAAATTGATAGATAGAAGATGTTGAAGCTCTTCTTTGATGAGAAAGACTATGCGAGGGTACATGCATCAAAGTTTTTTATTGATGGGATTGGCATCATGATTGTTGATTATGTTATGGGTATCAATGGTATGTTTAATTCTTGGTATGTTGATATAAGACCAAGAAAATGTTATGCTATGATCTTAGAGGAAAGAGGGGAAATTTAGCATTCAATGATTGGCTGATTTGGAAAATGTAGGTGTCCTCTAAAGTACCTAAGTTAATATCCATGGTGGATTCATTTAACATGGTCAAAATCTTGGTAAGAATGGGTTTGTGGATGGAAAAATATAGGACACCTAGTTAGCTAATAATGGAGTCATCATCCTAGCACCGAATAGTGTTAATGGTAGGAAAGTCATCACCTATCATCTTAAGATGGGTCAAAGGTATGGTTATAGTCACCCCATCCTTTTAATAATTTAGGGATCCAAGGTTGATCATTTTGACAAAAAAAAAGTTAGGTGGGATGATGTCATCATCCTCACACCTAAGTCGAGGAGAGACTAGTGAAGGAGGGGTGTCTTCCTCAATAATGGTGATATTAGGTGGTTTGGTTTACTTATTGTTGGGTAGGATGAACTAAGGTGATGTTTCTCATGAGTATTTATGGTTTAAATGGAAATTAAATCATATGGGCCATAGTCATATTATCTAAGACTAAATCCTTTTCAAGCACACTTTTGGAGGTAAGTCTTGACAAAGATTGATTTATCGATGTAGGAGAAACCAATGGTAAATGGTTGAGGTAAAAGAGAGGTGGTAGAAGTGCCAATGGGTTTTTCAAGTCCCCCATAGATGAAATATGTTTGATAGTGTGAAGATCCAAAGGGATTAATAGTTTTGACACTAGGGTCAAACTCAAGTTGGTGGTCAAGTTTCCCATACTCTTGGGGAGTAGGGAAAGTGTTAAGGGTAAGGAGGTGATACTCCCCTAGTGAAATATAATAGAATGTCAATTCCAAAGAGTCTAAGGTGGGGATATAATTAGATGGGATGGATGATCTAGTCGATGCCTCATTGGTAGAAGGAGTGATTTCCTCTTTCATGTTGGAGGTCTTGTCTTTTGTTAAGGAGGGTGTGCTAGATGGATGTAAGAGGACATCATTAGGTCGGTAGGTCATGATGAATATCGAAAAGGGACTTGGTTTGAACTAAATGGTGATGACCTAGAATTCATGCTCAAACTTAATGCAATGATGTAGGATAGAGGGGATGCAACCCATGGATTAGATCCAAGGTCATCCCAACAAAACATTGTATTAGAATTCACCTTCCACTACATAGAAAAGTTTAAGGAGCCTATGAGGTCCTCCATAGATATGAAGGACAACCATTTCTAGGGTAGTAGTCATGGTGTCATTAAAATAATAAATAATTATTGACATTTCTGACATGACATTATCCAAAAGGTTGAGTTGGTTATAGACATGGGAGGAGATTATGTTAATACTAGCCCCCCATCAATTATGACCCATTTAATATGGGTTTAGTTAGTGTAAGTGGTAATAAAAAGAGGGGAATATATGTAATCCAAATGGATATAAGGTATTTATAAATCCTTGAAGGTAACAAAGTTGGAAATTTGAAGAGCACTAACAAAGGCTATCAAAGGTTGAGGATCTACAGGTTGGACCTCTACTAATTACAATGCCTCTATAATTACTTGGTGATGATGAGGTGAAGTGGTAATCAAATAATATAAGCTCATCTTCATTAGGGTTTGGTGGAGTTATTTAATCATCACTCTCTTGATGGACTTGGAGGCATTGGATTTAGAGGCACCTAAGATAAATATCTTAGGTTTGGGTTAATGTGTTTGGGTAGGTTTTGGTTGGTTCTTCTAGAAGATGGGTATGTCCATGAGATGGAAACTTTGGCCTTCCACTTATCCTTATGTTGTGCTATTGTAACCACATGAATGGTATGGATAGAAGGAGGAATTGGGGTAGGAGATTTGTTTGGTTCTTCTTCACTATGAGGCGAGAGTGTAAGTGTAGGTAGGTATTAGGTAGAGGGTGTTATTTTTGGTTAGATTGTTATAGCATTCATGGTAGGTTCATATATGAATATATCATCCTCTTCATAGGTTTATAATGATTTAGAGAGTTGTACAGTTCTCTATGTCATACCCTAGTGACCTATGATAGGAACACATGTGGTGGTCATTATACCAAGAGGGTTTTGAATCGAGAGGGTCAAACAACATAATAGGGGATAAGGTTAAGAAATAATATTGTAGTAAATATTGAAAAATGGTGGATTAGGATTCAATAAAGGTGGAGAGGCTTTAAGGGTTTTGGTCTTGGTTGGTAAGATGGAGGCCCTTTAGGTAATGGGTTTGGTGTTAAAATTTTTAGGTAAGGTAGTGAATTTGGTTGGTGGTTTTGGTTTTGGAAAGGTAGTGGTTAAGAAAGTAGAGGAAGGAGGTTTTAAGTAGGTATTTTGGCTATTAATGGTTTGGTGAAAATAAGTGTGTTAGAAATCAAGTGTGCTGGTGTAACTAATAATGGTAGTTAGGTCTTGGTTGAGACAATCAATTTTATAATCACAGTGAATAGATAAGGTCCCAAGATCGAGGGAAAGGTGGAGGGAGGTAGGAATTTGGCTCTCTAGACTTTTAGTAATTTTACTCCCTTAGTTGATTTGGGTTGGCACTTGGTCATTGGGTTTGGTGAGGTAAGATCCACCTTCACAGATGCATGGTTAAGACTCTATTTATGAAAGGTACTAAGGTTCTTTATTTTTTTTGTTAGATTGGTTAGAGAAGGTCATTTAGTTACATGGGGTTTAGGTGTTTTGGATGGCTTACGAATTGTAGGGTTGGTAGAAGTTACTATTGGTTTGGTTGACATGGTAGGAGCTTAAATAAGATAAGTGGTGTGTTGGTTTACCACGTGTGTTGTTTTAGGTTCTTTCTTGGTGATATAAAATATCCCTAATTACTTTTAGAAGGTGGCTCAATCCATGTCAGGGTTGGAGTGAAATTCCTATTTTTACACTAACCTAAAGAATGGTTTGTAGGCCAGTTTTATTCCTTAGATAATGGAATTGAAAGATAAGCCCATAGGTTGAGATAGAGGGGTGGTAATCTCACCCATTTTCTTAATCAAAAGATGTAAGGTTTGAGTGGGTGAATCCTCTATGGGAAGTGCAGAAATGGGGTTTTCCTTTTTGGAGATATTTTTGAAGGGGAAGTAAGTTACTTTATGGTTGATGGAAAAGGTAAGATGGGTGCTCATTCTATTATATCGATAGAAGAAAGGGTTAATGGATCCACTAGCTCAATAAGTATACAAGGAGAAAATGGGGATATTTTGGTTTGGATCTTCAAAATAGGAGAAGGTAACTCTACTACCTCAATAAGTAGAGAGGGTGAGGAACATATGGGTTGGTTAGTAAGTTCTTCAGTAACGAGTGTGCCAAGAGCCATGTTAATAGTATGGGTATCATAAGATAATTCAACCATGTTTCTATAATTTTTAGTAGGTGCATGATTAAGGAAATTCTACCTAAAGATATTAACAGCCTAGTTTTTAGGTGCATTGGAGTTATACAACATAAGCTCACCCTTGTCAATGAGAGATTGGATAATGTTCTTAAAGGTGTTACACCTACTAATGTCATTCCCTAGCACTCAATGCAAGGTAGATAGATCATTCTTGTTATAGCAACTAGGTGTAAGATGAGAAGAATCAAATTGATGAGGTGGTTTGATAGGATGAAGTTGTATGATATTATCTTTTAATAACTTCTCTAGGATTGAAGCATAAGACTCTCCTAGTGGAGTAAGTTTCTTTTGGGTGTTTTTATATTGGATTCTAATGTTTTTTTTAAAGAACTAGAGGAATTTGGTTGGTTAGAAGATGATGGAAAAGTATATTTAAGGACATTCATATTCCCAATGCCCTTGATTTTAGTCCTAGTATTGGTTTGGTTGTTCATTTTGAAGAAGGAAGCCTCATTGGTTTTGTAAGTAGAGTTATTTTTTTTTCAATTTTATCTTTCCTTCATCAATGGATCTATTCTCTAGCTTACATGCCAAGGTAAAATCTTCATCAAAGGTTTAAAATATCTAGACACAATGTAGAAGAGATATGCTTGGCACATTCCCAAACAAAGAGATATATGAGTTTGATTTGAGGTAGGGAAAAGGAAAGTTGATTGATTAGGCTCCTCCAACTAGTGACAAAATTAGCAATAGATTCATCACTAAACTATCAAATAAAGTAGAAGTCAGTGATGGAAACCTTCTTGGATATATTTATCAAAAAGTGGTCCAAGAAAGTTTGAGCTAGTTGGTGAAGGAAAAGATGGAATTCTTAGTTAAGGTACTATACCAATAAAATGTTGGTCTTGACAAAGACATAGGTAAAGTATAGAGAAGGAAGACATCATCATAGGTGATCAAATAAAATGAATGCTTGATTTCCCTAAGGTGTTTTGGGGGATCCTCTTTAATCTAAAATTTTGAGAACTTGGGAAGGTCCCATTGATGAGCATATGTCATGATAGGTACAGATGGGTGGATGGGCCCATTATAGATCTAGTCATAGGATAGGATATTGTAAGACCCAAAGATGGATGACTCTAGAGTTGTCATCTTGTACATGAGCATATTCATTAGGTCTATTTGGGGTGGTACACCTAAAGTGTTGTAAGGTGTATGATGTGGTTGGGGTTGAGTGACATATTGGTAATTTGTCATAGGTTGAGAAGTTACCAGATATGGACAAGTGGTTACAGGTGGTTGGGTTAAATCCATGTATGAATATATGGTCCACAGTGGCTAAGTAGATGGTATGTATTATTGAGTGGGCATGGGTAGTTGAGTCCTAGGTAAGGATAAATGGTAACCTTGGTAGTGATAGGCAATAAGGTAGAAGGTATGGGTTCTACTATGTTTTAAAATAGAGTGGAGGTAGCCAAAGTAATGATAGTGGTGGTGGTAAAAAAACACCCCAATAGTAATTGGGGTATGGGTAGGTAAAGTTTAGTTGGTAACCATGTTGGAAATTTTTTTAGTTAGGCTAGGAGGCATTTGGGTGTTAGAAGGTTGAGCTGGTTAGTTCTGCATGGTTGTGTCAGACAGGTTGCTAGTTGAGGCAGATGCCTAAGTATCTAATGGTTGGTTGATGATAGTGGAAATATAATATTTCCCTAAAAATCCTAAAGGCATGCCATAGAGTGGGTTGGTATGTGGTACTAAAATGGGTGTACAATGAGCTATTATGTTAAGATAATGTTACAAGGCTACTAGTTATTATCTAAAAAGGAAGAAAAGTCTAGGTCACCTTGGAAGACTATTCAAGGTGCACTAGAAGCATCAAAATGGTGAGGATAACTCTCAACATCTAAGATATACTTTATAGATGAAGAGGTAGAGAGGACTATGTAATCTATAGATGAATCCTAGCTTGCTAAGTCTCTTCATTGTTGGAAATTAAGAACCATGCAAGTAAGATGAGAGGAAAACACAAATAATCTTACAACTCAAATAAAGAAAAAGAAAGAAAATGATTAAGGAAATTTAACACACACTAGAGTACGTTAAAATATTGTGGTTAATTTTAATCTCCCTTTTCTCTTATGCCTTAAGCCATGAGAATGTGTGATAGACGTTGGCTTGTAGAGTAGGTAGTATATAAGAAATATATGGTTGGTTTTAGGTTATTTAGGAGTTCAAAAGGAATTTTTATTGGGAATAAATGCATGGCTTGGTATTGGGGCCTACCCCCTCACTTCACACACCTCAACGATAAGGATTTTGCGTGCTTCATAAATATATATTGATTTCTAAAGTTTATACTCAACCAAAGAGCTGAGATGGTTCTCCCCTTGGTAATAACCTCCAAGTAGGATTTTTGGGAAAGGGTAAGGTGACCACTAGGTGATGAAATCCTAATCAGGCCTTATCTCAATTTTATTTTATGTTTAATTGAGAAAGGTAGTTTAGTTTAGTGTGTGAAATAAAGAGTGATGCTATGATAAAATTATTGTGCTTTAATTCAAAGTGGGATAGAATTAGAAGCAAGCAATGGATGCACTTGATTTTAATCCCAAAACAAATTTTAGTTTCATTAATGAGCATAGATAGAGAGAAGAGCATACAGATGTAAAGAAAAGAAACCCAAAGTAAAGACTCAAGGTCCCACCATGTATGCTAGAATGTTTCAATAAATTTTATCTTATATTTTGAGAAGGGAGAAGAAGAAAATAAATATAGATATTGTTGAAAAACCTATTTGATTGTACATGTGCTAGATCATATGACTATGAAGAACTCTTTGGCTTGGTAGGATGACTTGTAAGTAAGACAACACTAAAACAAATGATTGGTTAGATAGATGTTTGGTTGGATTTACTTGCACTAGCTAGATATTGAAAGTAAGAGCTTCCTCAGGGGATGTAAATCCACATGTTTTAAATAATTAATTTTAGAAATAAGAAGATAAAGTACTTGCATCAATAATCAAAAGGTACTGAAATTGAAAACAAATAGTGCTTACTAAATAAATAGACTAAAAATGAATAAAATAGTGAGAAGTTAGTTAATACTAGTACTAGGTGATTAGGGTTTGATTTAGAAAATAAAGCAAGGGTCTGTGAAAAAGTAGTGACATAGAAAACTACATTTGGTTTGGGCTAAGACGGTGAAATTAACTTGCTATTATTTTTTGCCATAGTGATTATTGACAGTTGAGATGACTATCGATGGTTAAGGTGATCATCAATTGTCAAACTAACTATCAAAAATTAGGTATACCATCAATGGTTATTGTGTGTAGATCTAGGTTGATAAATAGCTAGCTAACAAGATCACAAAATAAGATTCCAAGAGAAGGGTTAGTGGTAGGTTGAGTATGAAAGGCAAATAAAGTAATTAAATACTAAAAACAAATACTTATCTTGTAGAAATCTGATCAGGTGGGTGATTGAGGTAGTTGAATCATTAATTGAGTCTCACATGTTTTTTGTAAAAGTAAAACTAATTGGTGCATTGGTAGAGTGGTAACAACAAGTTGGCTCTCTGACATGATGGCTAGATCACTAGATTGATGATGGCAATTGACCTAAAAAACAAAGGAACTCTAGATGCATAAGATCTTGATAATAATTTTATATAGGTTTCACCTCCCTAATCATCTCTTCTTATAGGTAAGGCAATATAGTTGTAACAAGATGTGACCTAAGCCTTCTAATTATAACTCACTCATGCAATGGCTCGCACATGGAGTTAAACAAGTTATTTTTAGAAAATCAAAGTGGGTAGTTTATATATTGGTGGTTAAAGAGGGTACACCTTGACTATTAGTGGTCAATGGTGAAGGATCAAAGTGATTAAAAGTGTTGGTTAATCCATTTGAATAAACTTAATGCAACTTAGGCTTGGTTATGGATCAGAGGGCTAGATTGGTCCCAAAGGGGTGCTAAGGTGGTCCAGGGGAATTATGACATTTGGAATCATGGTGTGTGTATTTTTGGTGTCTAAAATATCCTTAATTCATGTATTAACAACCTATATCTAAAATTAATTAGGGTGAAAATGAAATTATTTTACTTTTTTTTAAATTATGATGAAGTTTATATGGTTTCAATTTTAAAACAAAATATATGATCATTGTATCTCCTAAAATCACTTATAAATATATGATGGAGGATGTTGATATCAGAAGTAGTTAATTATTAATGAATTTTTTATTTTACATGGGTAGAATCATAACTCAATATCACATGTTTTTACATCTAAATAATTATTTTTAAAGCTAGAAAAATTAACTATTCACAATTTAGATACAAGAACTAACTATTCCAAGGGTGATTAATTTTATGTTAAAATATTAATAATATATAATGTGCATCATGAGTGGGAGGTTCTCCAGATCATGTTGTTTAAATTTCTAACCCAATCTTGTCAAAGGCTGACTTACTCCCTACCTCATGAATGTTCAACAAATTGTAACAATTGTCTCTTTGGTAGTTATTTTGGGGAATTATGTATAGATTAATTCAATTATTTTTAAATGGATTTGGGTGTATCTCTTTAGTGGTTTTAATTCACATTTTCCCTCTATTTTAAGCCCAGTTAGTTTTAAAATCTATTTTAATTCTTTTTTTCTCTATGTGGAATCTATCCTATACTAGTTTTGATCAAGGATTCATTAGTGAGCCTAAAATTTATATATGTTTGATGATTCATGATTCCTAAATCCTTGCATGAGTAGTTTAGAGTTAGATCAAGGGATATAAATTCAAAACTTAGTTAAAATTTGATATAATTTTATTTATCAAAGGCATTATTTACATACTTGGATGGAAGGTGTTCTATGTAATATTGCCGTTCAAAGTCATTTTTTTGTTAGTTTATCATTTATCCCATTTGATTGGATATTATGGTAGTGGTTGCTTCCATATAGGATGTTTTTTAATCTATATGATTAGGTAGCATGGTTTCATGAGGTGTTTGGACTATAAACCTGAGTTTCAAGGAGGGATGTGGAACATTGTTGTGTTTTTATTTCCTATTTGGGTAGATATAAGTCAAGATAAGGTCATTCATTGTTGATTTTAAATGTTTATTATCTTGGTTTAGATAGAAATTTTTTTTTCATGTTCATTTCATCTTGGTGACCATGAGGCCTTGCTGGATGTTACCTCATTTGAGATAGAACTTGTTTAAATTATTGTTTCCAATGATCTTTGTGGCCCTAGGGACTAAGGAGGGTGAAGTTTCTATATAGGTAAATCAATGTGGAGATATTGTTTATTATGGTTTTTCTCTTATCGATATTTTAGTGTTTTATGATATTTTATTTTGAATCATCGAAGGGTTGTATTAGTTATGTAAAAAAAATTGGTTCAATTTATTGTATATTTGTTTTTTTAATTGTTACTTTACAATGATCTTATTATCTGGGATATTTTCCCCTTATTTGTAGATGTCCCTTGTTAATGTTTACTGAATATCTATTTGGTATTTTTTCCTTGAACTTTGTTGTCATATGATGACCTTTATTAAAAATCTATTTTTAAATTTCATTTGTAGATTTAGTCAAAAACATTGCATAAGGTTTGCTAACCTTTCAACACTCCTTTATTTATGTTTTAACAAAAATTATCTAATGGGTACCATAACATTTTAAAGGTTATACACAGATTTAAATTTTGGACCTTGTTTATAAATTGAATCATTTTAATTACAAATGTAAATGTAAGCTAAAATGCCAAAATAGGGTCTTGGAGAATCATAATGGAACATATAAATGTAGGCATAATGAAAATAAGAATCAATCATCATATTCAAATATTAATTGTATACATGACCTTTTTAACATTCACGTGAATTCATTTAAAACCCCTCAAATTAAAATTGAATTCACACTAGATATCCATGAGTAGGTGAATGGAATGTTAGCTCAGTAACCATATATAACTAATAGGTAATTATATAATTTTTTAATGTCATCATTCCATTATTATTTTATTATTAAGGCCATTTTTTGATCAATTTGTGTTTAAATATTTCATTAAATATTATAAAGATATGTCCTCTCCTATATGGTATCTCTTATGTAATTTTGGGTGACTAAATTGAAATTAAATATATCCTATTATTTATTTTATTCTCTTTCTAATTAAACTAGAAGAAAGTGAAATAACTAAGAAACATGAAAAATAGTGAAGCCTCCAAATTATCTATTAATCTATATTTGGATATAAATTTCATCTCATCAAAAATAATTAGAATTACGTAGCATCATGCATGGTTATTTAGTCTTGGATAAGTGTTGGCATTCAAGAAAAAAATAAATCATGAATAGTGTTTTACATATTAAAGACCATTTTTTCTTGATGTTTGAAAGCTTATGGGGGATGTTGAAACTCTAGATATGGGCATATTTTATGTCTTGATTTTGGATTATCTATTGCTTGTAGTAACCAATTTAAACATATATCTATCTTATATTTTCATGATTTAAGAACAGGTCATAAGGTTATAATAAGTCTTAGAATTCAAATATAAATAGTGAAAAATTAAGTACATGTACATAACCAACACATGACTGATTCATATTGAATATCAATTTTAGAGCTACAAAAAAATGTTCATCTATGCATGTTAGCCATTGAAAATTTAGGCATAGTTCAAATCAGTGTTAACCCTCACCACTACAACTACATGGATGTTTTTAAGTAAAACAAAAAAAAAGATTGTAATCATTAAATTTCATGAGACCACATCTCATTAATTATCTAGGACTTTTAGAATTTTCTATTACAACATAAGCTCTATGATGAGATTTATTTATACCCTAAAATTTTATGTGAATATTTATTCTAAAAGCATGATATGTATCAATCCTATTGTGTATAATTACATAATGAGAAGTAAATAAACTTTATACAAAAATACTATTTTGTATAATTACCTATTGAGCATAAAAATCTATACATAATAATTCTAATATATAAATATACACATAAATATTTATATACAATTTTATTAATTATTCATATGTAAATATAAATAATAGTAATTGTATATGATTTTGGTGTAGAATCGCATTTATTGGTGGTTATTTTTGGAGTGGGTAGACATACACTCTAAATGTTTACTTTAAATAAAATATTCCAATTTAAATTAATTTATTGTTATGTATAATTACATCAGGCCTTGATCCCATGTTGTAGGGGGTATGTATCATAGTGTTGATGGAAAAAAAATTCATGTCAAAAATCAACCCTTTCAACTTTCATGAAGGTCAAGATGGAGTTGGACTAATTAAATCGTAGAGGATCTAAATAAAAAATATTTATCCTAAGATGTACAAATGGGGTTTTTAATTATTATAGGAATAAATTAGCTTAGCACATAACAAATAAATATCATTATATTAAAAAATAAATACACTTATTTCAATATATATAAAACTTAGAATAAGATCAAATAGACATAATCTAACCTATCCAATAGAACAAATTCTATGAGAGAGGTAATCTCATGAAGGAAATATATCTGATCCATTATAATTCAACCATACATCTCTTTCCATTAATTTTAATGCCACAACAATATTTTAAAAAAAAAGATATAATGTAGAAAACCTAAAGAGATATAAAAAGAAACAAAAATGGGAAACAAACAAGGAAAATGTAATAAATACTAGCATAGCTTAAAAAATGATAACTATAGATAAATAAAAATAATACTATGTAAATATGATATTTTTTATTTGATATGGTAAAAGATAATTTTTATAGGGACCTAGAACCACAAGAGTGCATTAAATAAGTTTAAACAAGCCAACTAGGGTTGAGAAACCAAAAAGAAATAAATAATACTTAAAATAGAAGAAAAAAAAAAGAAAAACAAGTAGAACTAGGAGGAAGGTACCTCTTAAGGTTTTTTAGCTCAAATAGTGCCCTTTGTCAAGATGGTCAATTTTTCCTTTAAAACTTTTGCCCAAGTACAATTTTAGAGGCCTTTAGCGACTTCACCAAGAAGGATCATTCTAGGATGTTTTTTAGCTTTTACCTACAAGGGAGATTGTTTTAGGAAGACTCATTTAGGGGAGCTCGAGGGGATTTATAAACCTTAGGATAAGCCATAGTAGGGGTCTAAGGAGGCTGATTAGAGTGAACAAAGGTCTAGATAGTTTCTTCAACCTATTTATGTGATGCATTCCAATCTTGGATAAGTTTGGCCATGTCAAAACTAACTTGTTGCACCTTAGAGTTAAAGTTTTACAATAGTTGTTTCTTTCTTTCCAACTCCTCTAAAACCATGGATTTCGATTTATAGGAAGATTTTTTAAGGGTCCTTATTTCAATTGGTTTTGGTTTGGGGATGAAAAATAATTCAAGAAGGAGGTGATCTGGGGGGACTGTGATAAGTTGTTTTAAGGGGTGTGATCATAAGGTTGGTGGGATCCCTTAGTATTATTATCCTCTAGGGAGTCCTCCCTAAAGGAGGAACCCCCAAGGGGAACCTCCTAGCCTAATATGGATTGGTTGTGCTTAATAAGGAGAAGGATCAAACCTTGATACAAAATGGGATTGGTATCATTAACTTGGTGAAGTAGGACAATGTTCTCAAAAGACTTAAAAAATAAATAAGGAAGACTAATATTATACCCAATGAAATTATTTATAATTAGGAAGTGGTGAGAGAATATTAGTTTATATTTACCTTTCAACATCATATATCACATGATATGAAGGCAATTTTATGACCAGTAACATGGGAGGTCAACCTATGGGAAACATTTCTTGTCCATCTACACAAAATAATTTATTCAAAAGAACCATTGTAAGGACACTTAACTTTTTGACTAATCCTTAAATTACTTGATGCCTACACATGACATGTTGGTGATGTCACTGATGAACTCCTCCAAGATATTGATGGTAATGCCATGCATGAAAAATTTCTACTTAGTTCGCGCTGCCACAAAGTCTTGAACAATCTTAGAATTATTCTTAGTGACCCATTCCATAAGTTTTGTGAGGCCACCTTTTTTGATATTTTTTCAAGCTTTCTTTTAGTCATGTACCTCCTTTCATGATGTTGGTTCTAGTTGATCCCTATCATCACCCATGGGGACTAAAAATACAAAGTCAAACTAGGAGAGATGAATATTTTAGATGGGGTAGAGGTGAGTAAGATAGAAATGGGTGGGAAGTCCTACCGAGAGATCATAAAAAGAATTAATACCCCTTCTTTTCAAATGATTATGGATCAGCTTGATTAAGATCTACCCCATCATGGTGAGATCATGCATGTGCATAGGGATGGATTTTTTAATCTACATTGGTACTTTCATTATAGAATACATTAAGGACATTAGAGAAGATGATACTTGCATCATGATAGTTTATTAAAATGTGGAGATCAATCCTAATGTTGGTGAGGAGGTCAACCACCCTATTTGATTCCCTACAGGTGTGTATGAGTTGAAAATGAGGAACACCTTTTAGGAGGTGCTTCTCATAATCAACAATGTCCTTAATAGTATGGTAAGTAGTATTTTTTACTTCAAAATTATTAAGGATGTTGAATGAGTCTCCCTCAATAATGATCTTATTGTGGTTGATGCTTACCTCCAATTGTATACCTTAGAGGGCCACCTTGGCCATAGCTAGGTGTTTTATTTTAATTCCCATAGGTCCCATATATGCCACCAATATCTCCCATTTAGAATTATTTATAATTCATCCTCCCCCTATAGGATCCAAGTTTCCCTTAGAGGTACCACCAAAATTTAATTTCACCCAGCCATCTGGAAGAGCCTTCCATTTGGTGTGCTTACAGATTAAATATTTTGAGGGAGACCATAAGAGTTATTAGAGATCATAGTTTTTGAGAATGAGTAAGGCCAAGGGGGGTAAGTTATTTATATTTAGGTGGGAAATATTTGTAGGTATCTTAGATGTCCTAGAAGAGATGGGAGAAGACACCATTTAATTGATGCCTTTTATTGAGAAAGAGGCCATCATTGTGAATTTTCCATATGTACCAAAACTAATGAAGGAGGGAAAGATGCCAAAAGAAAACTAGGGAAGGTAAATTCTAAGGGGGATTCCATTGCATGATTAGGTCTGGGATGTTTTTTGGTTTAACCTAGGTCATACTGAGATGATTTAATAACCAATTAAATAGGGTTAGATTGAGGGGAGAATCATTAAAAAGATGGGGAATAAAATCTTCACTTCTATAGATTGGGCACCTATTAGGGACAATCAGTCCCCTTTTAGGTAAGTTATATATAGTAATAATTTTATTCCACACCACTAACCAAAAGAAGAAATTAAATTTTGGAGTTAAATTCTTTATCCAATAATTTTTCTAGAGATTCTAGTTACTTTCTAAGTTAAGGTCAGTGACATGTATTGAGGCCACTGAGTATGAGATATTGTCTTCCACCCATCAGATAAAATGATCTTATTTTTTGATAGAATGGATGTGGACTTGTCATAGATCTAATTTGATATTTTTAATGGATTTAGTTTCTACCAATGTTAGATATTCACTAGGTAATATTTTCCAACACTTTGCTCCTCCCTTGATTTCCTAGTATTCCTTTAACTTGGATCCCTATCTTTGCTTGAGCTACCTATACCACTTGGAATAAGTACTCTGGGTAGAGATGTGGGTGGGATATATCCAATCATCTTCCAAAAAATCAAATTTTTTCCATTACCAATTTTCCATAAGATGTCATTCTTTTGGAGATCCTTGTAGCTAAAAATGGCTTTCCAAAAGGTTGATCCATAAACATGGCTTTATTCCCACAAGAATTCATCCTATTCCACTCCTATTTATTTATCCTTTAGAATTATTTTCCATTCACCATTATCCTTCATCAAGTGCCAACCCATTTTTGCCAATAGGGCTCTATTCATGGATTTTATGTTTCTCATGTCCAAGCCTCCATTAGCTTTTCAAAGACAGACTTTTCCACATTTTACTAAGTTTAATATTAATATTTATTTAGTGCCTCTCTATAGAATTTTATTTTTAATTTATTCAATTTTAGATGCAATATTAGATGACATATTAAAGACAGACATTTGATATATAAGGATGCTCTGAATAGATGCCTTGAGGAACTAGTATTTCCCTGCTTGGATAAAGAGGTGTCCTTTCCATCCTACTAGTTTCCTTTAGATGTAATAAATTAAGGGGTTCCAATGTTTGGAGTCTAATTTTTTGGAAAAAATATAATTCCCTAAGTGAGTTACTAGTATTTTTCCCTCTTGACATTGAAGGATTTTGGCAATTCTTCTTTCCTTAAGGGGTGGAGTGTTGATTAGGAAAATGAAACTCTTTTTTATGTTTATGAATTCATTGGACACTTTTTTTAGTAGTTTAAACTGTATTTAAGATGTTTGGATTATTTGACATAAGCATCTCCCAAGAAAATAGTGTCATTAGTGAACTGCTTGTGAGTGATAGGATCTATATTCTAGGCCACTGAAATACCCTTTATAAAACCTTAGATGTAGGTTCTCCTCAAGATTCTCCCCAAGGTTTCTACCAAGGTGATGAAATTATATGTGGAAAAGTGGTATCCCTATCTGAATCCTATTTAAACTAGAAATAATCCTTTTGGGACACCATTTATAATAATTGAAAACTTAGGGGTGGTAATGTAATTCCTAACAATTTTATTAGTGTTATGGTTCATCCCAAGATTTTCCAAAATCTGCATTAGGAAGTATTAATAAACTTAGTCATGAGTGTTTGACATATCTAGTTTGAGAATCATGCCCTACTTTGAGGATTGAGAGATGGAATGCACATCTTTGTTAGTTAGGAAAATACCATCTATGATTTGTCTTCCTATCACAAAATCCCCTTGTTTCTCTCCAATGACAAAATCAAGAAGAGATTGCATTCATTTAACCAAAATGGAAAAGCATATTTTTTAGGTTGTATTACATAAGCTTATAGGATGAAAGTATTGAATGTTAGTGGTTCCTTGTTTTTTGGTATTAGAACCAGGAAGGTGTTTTTGATTTCTTTTAGAATAGTTTTAGAATGAAACAATTCTATAGCAGCTTCTTCAACCTCCAAATGAATAATGTCCCAGAACTTTTGGAAGAAAATGGGAGTGAACCCATCCAGCTCGAGAGCCTCGAGGCCTTCCATAGATAAGACAACACTTTTAATTTCCTCATTGGAGGGGATATTTGTGAGAGATGTAAAAATGATATTATTTTAATAGCAATACTAAATAAGTTTTAATATTCTAAGATTAACTAAATAATTCTAAAGGCTAAGAAATATAAACAAATTTTAAATAAAAATTAACTAATTAATCAAGTAAATAAATATAAATAACAATAAATAAACAAAGACAAACAAACTATAATTAATACTAACATAAATACTAAAGATTAAACAATAAAGTCTAGAAAGAAAGAAACAAAGCAAAACTAAATAAGGAATATGCTAACTAGAAATTTAAGATCACCTCAGTTAATAACTATAAAGGGAGACATGACTAAGAAAATAAACTAATATAGATAAAGATAAATGAAGTAAAAATAATATATAAATGAAATACAACAATATAAATAAATCCAAACACTTATCTAAATTAATATATAACAAGATAAGTAAAGAAAATAAAATTAATATAAATTAGAAAATAAAATTAAGCAACCAAGAAAATGAAACAAACTATAACAACTAAGTAAAATAAAGAGTGCGAGACTTTGAAAAATAATCAAATTTATAGTTGTGGTCATATGAAATGCAAAAATTGGTAACCTGAGTGTGGGTTATGACACCTAACCCATAGGCCACCTTGCTTTCTCCCTTGACCCTAAGGCATATTTTCATAGGTTCTCAGTCATCCATAGCCTTCTAGACTTGATCCTAGCCAAGATAGATCCGTTTTTACATGACTAATCTATCCCCCTAGGTCTTGTTAGCTCTAGACAATAGTGCCACACTTGGACTATAGCATCATTCCTATTCTTATCTATTTTCAATGATCCTATCCAAATGCATTTTTTCCCCCAATGGTTAGCTTATTTTGGTTCCCCATCCTTCTCCTTATTAGCCTAATGTGAGCACATTCAACCTTGACCGATATATCCCTATAGAAAACCATTCAAAGATCATTTGGAAAGGGGTTAACAAATATCATTAAGTAAGCAAGAATACTCAAGAAATCTTCCCTATTCTCTACATACAACTAGCCAATATACTTACAAGATTATTCAAATCCTTACACCAGTCCCTAGCCACCTCAATTACATTGAGTTTATCATTTTTCATATTCATACACTTAATTTCATAAAACACATTAAGTAGGAGAACTACATATGGCTTGATCCCTCTTCAGAGTATTAGTATGTAGGCAATGTTCCTAGACAAGGGATGTGGATACACATTTAATGAATCTTACACACACTAACTCCCCCTCTCTCAAATTAGTCAAATCATAATGGAGTATAGGGTTTTAAGAGAAAATATGCTTTATAAGAAGATATATTGACTTCTAGCTACCAAAACTTCATAGACAAGGTCACACAGACCTAGTAAACAAAACCCAAAAAGCTTAGATCCTGAGGACAATAGTAATAGAGGTAGACTACAACACCAATGCCACTCTTGTCCACTTTCAATTCTCCTATCCAATCGTAAAATTAATGTTAAATCTTAATTTATAATAGTGTCCCATTATTTCACAGTGACTATTAGACACTGTCTCAGTGGTATCAATAAGTTTTTAGCTAAGTCTTCTTTTACATCTCTTATTACTATTTTTAGAAAGGTCAAAATTGCAATCTAATTTACATAAATTAGTATCTTAATTATTGCATATTTATTTACTAATTTTACTACTTAGACCATTTAACTAAATTATGAATAATACACCAATATTCCCAAAAAAATTAAATTATTTGGTGAACCAGACTTACTTCATTTGTGCATACAAACTCTAGAAACCCTAGGGTAAATTTCCTACTAATTTTTTATTTATTTTTTATATATTTGATCTACATAATAAAATCATAAATTAGCATTAACTATTAAAATTTTGTAGTAATTTTAAAATAATTTTTTTTTCAAACCCTAGTTGCCCATACTAGGTCCCAATAATTTTCCAATCATTTTTTTAATTTTTACTAGCATATTAAAATTATAAAATCCATTCAAATTTCAATAGTAAATTTTGAAAAACATTTATTTTTTAAAACCCTAGTTACATCTTCTAGGTCTCTTTAAATCATAAATTTCCAATAAATTTCTAATTTTTTACTCACATATTCCACTCAATAATTCACTTTAAATTTCAAATTTTCATAGTAAATCTCTAAATAAATTATCTTTCAAACCTTAGTTGCCCATACTAGGTCCCAGTATTTTCCAGTCATTTTCTAAATTTTTACTATCATATTTAAATCAGAAAATCCATTCAAATTTCAAATTTTAATAGTAATTCTCAAAAATATTTATTTTTCTAAACCCTAGTTGCATTTACTAGGTCCCATTAAATCTCTAATTTTACAATAAATTTTTGATTTTTTACTTGCATATTTCCCTCAAAAATTCACTTTCAATTTCAAATTTTCATAGTAATTGTTCAAATAATTATTTTCAAAACCCTAGTTAAATATACTACATTTCATTGCTTCTATGGTATCACCTTACATATTTGTGAGCTTCGTATCCTTTTATGCATACTCTAGTTCCTTGTTTAGATTATATATATTTAATCTTTTATACTATTATCCAAGTTGTTTTCCTTATGGCACCTAAGTTCCTTGAATCTCTTCCTTTGAGATTAATTGCAAGACTTAGTGGCAATCCTCCTGAATTTGCCTAGATTCTTACAACTCAACCATATACCATGGATAAACAACCAACTCAAGTTTTTATTATAGATTCTACACATCTAGATTACACTAACTTAAATATGGATAATTTTGACAAAGAGCAATATGATAATGACAATGATGATACAAACATAGATGTTCATGATCTACCACATCATACTCTTGATCAACTTCTACCAATTGTTAATAATGAATTTGTCCTCAACAAAGATTTGATCCTACAAAGTATTCAATGAAGACTTCAATACCAACCCCAAGATCTTACTCTTATTTTACAATCTATCATAGAAATTAAAAAGGATAAAAAAGTTGAATCTTTCATTCCTTCAGAGAAACCAATTATAAATGAATTTATGGGGAAAACTATGTCTCAACAACACCTATATCAGCCCAACCTACATCTATGCCATCAGCTAAACCTACTACATCTTTGTCTCTTGATGTGGAAACCCTTATAAAATAATAAAATATCTTAAATCTAAGGTGCTACATTTTGATCAAGGTGATTTTAGACCTACATAGGCTTTGGATTATTTTGCTCTACTACATACACCATTGGCACATCACATTGCTTCCACACCCTTGCCACAAGGTGTTTTTCAACCCAAGCTTACTATATATGATGGCAAGGGTGATCTAGAGACACATTGGCATGCTTGGACTATGTACCAAATGACTAACTACTTACCAAGCTATTTCCATGGAACCTAAAGAATTATGTTTTACAATGGTTCTATAGTCTACCAAATTAGATGATCAATGCATTCAATCTTTTAGATAACATGCTCCTAACTCATTTCATTACTAAAATTGATGATAAGGTTTCATATGCCCAAGTTTCAAAACAAAAACAAATGTTAAATGAGCATCTCACAAATTATGTTCTTCAATATAAGACTATTATGGCTAAGATGACTAGCCCTATGGCTGATCAAGAGTTATAATATCTCTTCAAATAGAGCCTTCTACCAGCTTTACATGAATAAATTATGCTCAAAATATTCTCGTCCTTCACTAAACTATGTCACACACTATAAGAAAGAGAAGTCAAGTTAATTTCAATGGGAAAACTAAAGTACACAAGTATCTTATAAAAACTAAGAAAGAGTTAAAAAATTCCCATACAATGTCAAGTTCAATGATAGCAAGAGTCAAAATCAATTGATAGTTAATGTAGCTTTCTATCCCCCTTAGTGAGTGGTTTTATTAATACCTCCTTAGTGAACCTTCACCAATCTACCAGTTTCTCCAGCCAAAGTTTTATAGTAGCTATTGAAATATAACATCATATATCTCCCTCTTATTTGATAAGTTGACCCAACAAAGCCTCTTATATGGGGATATGATTAGCATGCATTTTATGAGTTTCATAGGGCATTAAGCCATAAAATAAATAGATGCATTAGTTTGAGATACAAGATATAGGATTTGATAGATGGTAATCATATTGATCTTGGATCTTCAGTTGAGCCTCCTCAAGCAAAGCAAACATAGGATAAATTTTTCAAAATATTCTCAAATCCCTTTTTGCATCATTATAAATAAGAGAAAGGGGACACATTAGGGGTTCACCATGTATATCATGCACATCCACCACTAGATACATATAAGGTACCTTTAGTTGAAAATCATCCTTTAAGAAACATGATTGGTGTATACAATTCTAGAGTTCTAACTAGACCTTCCATCTCCTTCTCAGAGTAGGAGATAGTTGAGGATGATTTAGATTATCATGCACTCTTTATCAGATCTTATGTTCATAATCATCCTATTCATGCTGTTCTCATAGATAATGGATCTAGGGTAAACATTTTCACTATGACATTATTGCAGTATTTGGGATATTCAAAGTAGGATATTAAAATTATAGACATAGTTATTAGCAGATTCAGGGGGAACATATAGAGTTCATTAGGTGAGATTTTACTTCCCCTACGGGTTGGTCTAACCCACATATAGCCACACCATTTACTATAGTTCCTAATATAGTATTTTTTGATATGTTACTTGGTTGACCATGGATTCAAAAAATTCAAGTACTATCATTTATAGTTCATAGATGCATGGAATAAAATCACACTAATCATATTTTTAGAGTTTTTAGAGTTCCATATGAGGTACCACTCCCCACTTTAGAGCCATCTACTATTCCATAGCCACTAGTTTTAGTTTTTCCACCAGTTTCAATTTTGCCACCAATTATAGTTCCTTCTCTAGTTCTAATTTAGAAAAATTTGAGGCATCCATCACCAACATAGATAGTTCATACACCTCCATAACTTCATGATTCTATATAACATCTAGCTACAGTGTTCACACCTAGGGTAGTATCATTGAGATTTCATGCATATACTCACAAAGAACATGTTTAGAGAGATTCTCCTACTACCAAATAGGTCCCTAAGAGCCCTATAATTGCATCCAGTTATAAGAGTTATAGGGAGACCCCACCCTCAATATCTACTTCAAATATTTTAGAATATTTATAACATATACAACTTTTAGAGCCATAGTCTCAACATTCCCATCATGCTTCATGATTACGCATGATTCCTCTCCTTGATATAGGACATGATGATATGGAGTCTCCCATGAGACACATGATTAGTATCATTTCTCCTTAGTTTTACTTATACATAGTTTTCTATGCTTGATTGTACATGCTTAGATCTCAAAAACTCAAAAACATTCATATATATCAAAAATTCAAAAACAATCAAATATTTCAAAATACAAAAACATAAAAAAAATTTAAAAACGCCAAAAATATTTTGATTGTATGCATCATCCATTCTTTACATTTCTAATACTATTCTAGACTTACATTTCTTATTTTATGTTATTTTTTTATTTTTTTATATACATTACCATACTTCACTTGATCTTCTTTAAGTGTGTGTAGCAACATCTAGCTCCTCGATTTCTTCACTTTAGCCATTGAGGGGTATCCTACTTCTACATTTGAGACATACATCGATATATTTACCCATTGGGGGCATCTTCTACATGACCACACCATCCAGGTTATGTCATTTCTACACCACACACTCTAGTTATCATATTGATCTATATTACTTAGTATCTTACATATATTACTCTATCAACACTCACTAGTATATAGCACTTGTGTATTTCGTAGCATATACCTAGTCTTTTACTAACATGTCTTGCATACTTTCACTTCTTGCTTTGATTAGTTAGGTGTGATTGTATTTCTAGTATTTACATGTTTTTATTTCTTTCTTTGTGTAGCTAGATGTGATTGCATTTATTAGTTCTTATTTATCTCCTATATGTGCCTTAGGACATTTAATAATGTATTTTTCTTACATGTCTTATGTTTGCCTTAGGACATTTACCAATGTCCTTTGATTCTATTCATGTGTGTGCCTTAGGAAAATTTCCAATGTCTTTTGCCTATACTCTTCTATGTGATTATGACTTTCACGTCAACCTTGCTTATTTTAATTATATCTGTATGTGGCATTTGAATAGGGCTTGTATGCTTGCCTTATAGTTTGAGTGACATGTGCCCATGTCTCTTGTTTTCTTGGCCCATTGGCCACCCTTGTAAGCTTCTTACTTCTTGCCTTATGTGCTTGTTTCTTGTTTGCTTCTCATTTTTTGTAATGCCATGATCGACATCATGCATTATATTGATTTCCTAGATACCATGATGGAAATCATGCTCCATCCCTCCATAACAACTAATAACTAACTAGAATTATAGTTTTAATTTAGTAAATTACACATGATTTTACATTATTATATCTATCTAGTTATACCCCTATTGATCTAACAAACTCTCATTACAAATCATGCTATATCTTGAGATATCTTGTCAATTATCATTACTATATCATGTATCTTTACAACATAACACACTTGTAAGGATATTTATTTTAAGGTTGATCATTATAATGTCTTCATTCCTACCCTAAAAAATAGGGGGAAATAAATATGGGTTTTGTCATAAAGATCACAACTCATAACGATTAAAAATCTAGCTTTGAAAACACCCATAACAACAACCAAACATCAAAACAATCAGAACAAACTAGGTAAATATTGAAAATGTCAGAACAATCATTAGATCTAGCCTAGGGAAATAGAACCAAAATTAGACTATAGTTATATTGTTATTACTATCTTTTTTGATCACTCCTATCTAAAAAATATAAAATCTAGACCTTTTATAGGTAGGCAAAAAAGTAGGTTTAGCTACAATTTTGCATAGTCAAATAAGTTCAAAATTAGTAGTTTTTAATACACTTTTTCTTAGAGAATCTATATATAGGGGGCATCAGTAATGGAATGATGACTCTCAATTCAAATGTTAGATCTAGTAGTTGGTATAACTTCTATATCAAAATCCATGTTTAAGACACCAGTGAATGGGGGGCAATGTGCATGGCACATTTATTTTTTTCTTTCTGAGTTTAGCATTACCCAGTTATTATTAGTAGTTATATGTCTTTATCCATCTTCATGTGGTTGGAATAATTTTGGATTGCCTTTCATGCAATCCTAACCTTTACATTTTAGAGTGGCTTTCATATAAGCCTAGTGCACCATTTTTAGAGTAACTTTCATACAAGCCAAATCTCCATCTTTTAGAGTCACCAAGAGTGGCCTAGTTTCTAACATACATTTTGATATCCATGCCAAAATTTTCATATCATAGTATATTTATGGGTTTTATGAACCATCTCACATGACATACATTTCATACTAGTATCAATTCATAGCTTCACTTCATGGGATAACGATGGAGCCAAAGGACTGGCTAGCCTTTGTATTCTTGAGCCACATATTTAGGGGGATTGGAAATAATAAAAACATCAATTAGTACATGCATGACCACCTAGACTCACTTAGAGTATGATGATGGATAAAAAATGCTAGACTTTACATTCTTGAGCTACTTCTAGGGAGTTTAGCACTCAGCTCTATTCATGATATTACTCTTGGTACAACACACATCCAACATCACTCAACATAACAATAGGTTTTATATTGGTTCACATACCTAGTAAGGTGTATTCATTCCTTTCTCTTCTCCCCTCTCTCTCTTACCCTAATTTGTATGTTCTTATTTTAGATATAGTGTATCTAGTAAGAATGGATCTATTCTTTGTCTATCTTGAAAATTCATACTTCACAATGCAATCTATATATGCACACCCAACATCACATAGCTTCATGAGCTTTACCCTTATAGGTAAGTTTAGGTATGCTTTCTAATTTTTTCTTTATCTTATTATTTCACTTTGTTGCATCATTAAAATAAAGGGGGGTCAAATGTAGTCATATAAAATGCAAAAATTGGTAACTTGAGTTTTGCTTGTGACAGCCAACCCATAGGTCCCTCTTTCTTACTCACCTAACCCTCATAGACATCTTTTCACTGATTCCAAATCATTCATATCCTTCCAAACTTGATCTTAGTTGAGCCAGACCCCCTTTTCCATGACTAATCCATCCTTCTAGGTCCCATTAGCTTAGGAAAATAGCACCAAACTTGGACTATAATACCAATGCCACTCTTATCTACTTTTAGTGCTCTTATCCAAATGAATTTTTTTCCCCAATAGTTAGTTTATTATAGTTACCCATCCTTCTCTTTATTGATATAATGTGAGCACATTCAACCTATGACAAATATATCCCTATAAAATCCCACTAATTCTTCTTTTACATCTCTTATTATTATTTTTAGAAAGGTTTAAATTGCAACATAATTTACACAAATCAGTAGTTTAACTATTGCATATCTATTTATTGGTTTTATTTCTCAGACTCTTTGACTAAATTAGAAATAATACACTAATATTCTCAAAATTGTTAAATCAGTAGTATAAAAGTGATTTTATTGAGAAAAATATGAAATAAATCTAATTACAAAAAAAATTTCAACAAATGATCACTATAAAATTGATAGTTTAATAATTTACCATAAAATGAGATTTTTTAATCATTATTTGTCAAATTCCATGAAGTTATACACATATGACTACACATTTTCAATCATAAAAGATATCAATACTTCATAATAAATAAGATAATCAGTTATAAATAAAACAAAAACCTAGATATACATGTGTTATTCAAAAAAAATACTT
>JARHVA010004697.1:32500-55000 GCA_037957365.1 Torreya grandis | reverse complement strand
TTCCTTATATAATGAAGATATTGTTAGAAAAGGGTTAATGTCAATGTTATCAACTTGTATCACAATGATTATTTAACAATGAAATTGACTTCTACATAAGTAATTCAATTATTATAAACAATAATATTCTTCTAAGCATGATATTAATAATTTCCTATAATACACAAAGCAAAATAGGTAGAATAATAGAATCCCATATAAAATAAAGCAATGTCATACTTTACTCAGTTATATCCAAAGACAATAACAAGTAATTATAAACATAAAATATTCACTTATTTGTTAAAGCAACATCATAATCAAGATAGACTACTTACAATAATCATAAGTGCAATCATTCAACTAGATTAGGATAAACATCAAATAGAAAACAATATCTAATAGAAGTATATTATCAATCAAAAGACATACTAAAACTATCTAAATCAAGTAATTAATATAAAATATGGTAAAATAGCATGGTGTGTGCATGGGTTTATAGTCTTTCCCTTTGTCATCGCCTAATGCCTCCATCTACATCACCCTATCCAATGATGCTCTCCCTTTGTCACACTCTAAGGGATGGATCTGTCCTACATCCACCTCATAATAATGAAAGTAGTTATCTAAAAACATATGTAATCCACAATATACTACTATAATAAATAAATAACATGACCATCATGTACATAATATTAAATTAAAACTAAATCCATAGCTAAATCAATCATATAAATTAAGCAACATATAACTACACATAATCAGTATATGAAATAAAGATTATATAAATAGTAGTTAGTCATATAATAACAATAAAACTCCATAAATAAATAGGCTATTAGGTCTAGTGAGGAATCAATATGTGACACCCTTCCCCCTTAAGCCGGTCATCATCTTGATGACTATTATTCAAACATAAGTTCTAAATTTAAAACATTATTCAATAGAAAATAAAATAATATGCAATAACATATCAAGTAATAAATGTGGAAACAACCTATAAAAGTCATCATAATCTTCCCAAGTGGCACTATGAATATTGGTCCGACTAGACCTTACACTATGACACTTCTCTATTATGTAAACTAAGTTTTTGAGTGTCAATTATTTTGATTGGTTCTACCATGACCACGCCAGGATCTAGAACCTACAAAGAATTCTAATCCATCACATGTGAAGGATCAGTAACATAATTTTTAAGATAAGACAAATGGAATACATTATGTAAAAGAGCTAGAGCTGGTGTAAATCCAAGCCTATACATAATAAGGTTGATCACTTAAATAATCTCTTAGGGTCCCACATATCTAAGTTAAAGTTTAGCTAACTTCCTAAAATTAATCAAGCTTTTCTAAGGCTTAACCCATAGAAATAATTTATCACCTACAAAAAACTACCTTATTATTCTCTTTAAATTGACATAGATTTTATGTCTATCATTGAATTATACTGACCTCTACTGGATTGATCTAACTTAATCTTGTATTTACACAAGCATCTCATGTCCAAAGACTACCCTATCCTCTAACTTGTCCTAATTGATTGGTGTTCTACACCTCCTTCCATATAATGCCTCAAATAGAGCCAAATTTAATGTTAATTGTTATGAGTTATTGTAAGCAAACTCACCCAATGGAATGTATTCTTCCCACTTGTATATGATGATCTATGAAATACATACAAATGAGATCTTCTAAAATATGGTTAACTCTCTCTCTCTCTCTCTATCCATCAATTTTTGAGTGATAAGCAATGTTAAAATTTAAATATGTACCTAGAGTTGAATTCAAAGTAAACCAAAATCTAGAAGACATTCTCATATATTGATCTAAAATGATCTTTATATAAATACAAATAATTGATACACCTCTTTCATGAATATATTTGTAATCACAGGTGCATCATCTATCAAGTTGCCTGGTATGAAGTGAGATACCTTGATTATTGTATCAACTACAACCAAGATCATATCATTTCAATTCCATGATAATGAAAACCTTTGGACAAATTCCATGTTAATCACCTACCACTTCCATTCTACTATGTCATTTGGATATAATAATATTATTAGATGCACATGTTCAAATTTCACATTATGAGATTCTAAAAAACAAGACATAAAATTTGGTACATCCTTCTTGATTCCTTAACATAAATAGAGAGGCCTTAGCTCAATCATGATCTTATTTACACATGGATGTCTTGAATGTGAGGCATTTTGAAATTCCTTTAGGACCATTATCCTCATATTATCTCTATAAAACACATACATACTACCATTTTACTTTAAAATACCATCACTCTCTATCTTGAATCCTTTATACCTAGTATTTTGAGCATTCTCTGATAATGCTTTACTGATGTGATCATAAAATTCATCTCTTGGAGAGAATTTGATTACCTAAACATGGAAAATAATCATAATAGTACTCATAAATATTATGTAACTTATATGTCTTGAGGCATCAACAACTTTTCTCTCCTTTCCCTTGATATAGATAATATCAAAATTGTAATCATATAAGAATTCTAACCAATGTCTTTGACATGCATTTAGGTTTGGTTGGGGGAAGATGTAATTGAGTCCCAAGCTATTTGTATTAAGATAAAATGGTTTCCCCAACAAATAATGCATCTAAAATTATAAGGCATGTACTATTTAAATAAGTTCTAGATCATGAGGGGCACAATTCACCTCATAAGGCTTTAGTTTCCTAGACTCATATGCTACAACTAAACCATCCTACATAATAACTCCTCCAAGTCCATCCCTAGATGCATCTTTGATCACTAAGAATTAACCATTAGGATTAAGAAATCTTAGCACTAGTGTCAAATTTAGCCTCATTTTCATCTCTTGAAAATATTTCTCATACTCTCATAACTAGACAAAACTTTGATTCTTACACTGAACATAGGTAATTAGATTAGCTATCTTTGAGAAATTTGGAATAAATTTCTTATAATAGTTTGCTAATCCCATAAAACTTTGTACCTCATGCATATTATTAGGTATTATCCATTACATTATGGATCTTATCTTTGTTGGATCCATTTAAATTCCATTTTTAGAGATAATATGCCCCACATATTACACTTTCTTTTGGAAAAATACACACTTAGACAACTTGATGTACAACATGTGCTTCCAAAAACACCAAAAAACTAGTTCTTGATGTTAAATATGTTCTTACTCATCCTTAGAATATATGAGGATGTCATCTATAGAGACCAACAAAAAATGGTTTAAATAATCCCTAAACACACTATTCATGAGATTTATAAATGTTGCCAAAGCGTTTGTCAACCTAAAAGGTAACACTATGAACTTGTAGTGCCCATATCGAGTTCTAAATTTTATTTTTGGAATATCCTAATATCTTATTCTCAACTAATGATACCCTTGTCAAATATCAATCATATAAAATATTATTTCCCTTAAATATGATAAAATATATCATCAATTTGAGGTAGCAGATATCTATTATTGATTGTCACCTTGTTCAACATATTATAATAAATATGCATGTGAAGAGTACCATCCTTCTTCTTGATGAAGATTACTAATGCACCCTAGGGTGACACACTTGGTAAACTCAACCTTTTTGATAAAAAATCTTGAATTCAAGCCTTTAACTCAACTAATTATGTAGTTATCATCTTGTATGGAGCGTTAGACTATAGTTTTGATCCAGGTATGATGTCAATCAAGAAATCAAACTCATGTTTGGTGGTAATCTAGGTAATTCCTCTAGAAACATACCTTTAAAGTTACATATAAAAGGATAATCCTTAATGGATGGTTCCTTAGATTTATCCATCTCATTTATTTTAAAAATAAATTCCTATCATCCTTTCCATCAAGCTTTCTTGAGTTAAATTATATAAATTTACCTAAGCTTCAAATCTCTTTTCTCACCCTAAAGTTTTGTCTAATTTAAAAAATCATTTTAACACCCAACCTTCTTCAGATAGCAATTAACCTTAGCTTTATGTTTTGCAACCCAATTAACTCTTAGGATCACATCATATGACCCTAATTTTGTAGCATACAAATCCACTACTATAGTGAATATAGGCAACCTAATATTATATTCTACCAAACACTTGTCAACCTTGACCTTTGCCTCATTCCCATGCTATACTAACCATGCATTTACCATAACTCCAACTTTTATATATAACTTACTAAGAATTCTAAGAGTAATAAACCATTTTTTATCCCACATGTCAATTAAAATAGACAATGGATGATCAAATAATATACCTAATAGTTTAATGGGTGAATCTTGCAACTTATCTTGATGATTATCAATAGCTACATGAATCCACTGCTGAAATGTTCTTTATTGAGAATCAAAACCCTTGTTAGTTGACTTATCCTAAGTAAATTATCAAGCATAATGGTCACCTCAACAAATGAAACAAAATCTTGGTGGTAATTTTTTTTATCAAACTATTAGTTTCCCTTGAAAACTCACTTAAAACTATTAACAAGTTTCCTATTTATTAGTCCACTATTGAACTTAATAATTTTGTTCTTGAACTAACTCTTTGAGTCTCCATTTCTCTACTTCTAGTTCTTCTTTTTTAAAATCAATTTAGAACTTCCAAACTTTTTCATGAACTTATCTCTAACTTGGGCAAGATATTTTAGCTTCTACTCCTGATTGAATACCTTATCAAGAAATTAATCCATGGTATATGGCTGATGCACATACACCTGATAACTAATTTGGGGTTCTCATAATGAATTTCTTGATGTTGAACATCCTATCCTCTTGATCTCGTGGTACATACTTTATAAGCTTGGTGAAAAGATCTGAATGTTCATTCATAAAAAGGTTTCCTTGCTTAAGATTCTAAAATTTTATAATGTTCTGATCAAAATATAATTGTGTAAGCCATCATGACCCAGACATTATCACAAACTGTTCCTCATTGGTGGTGGTAGATTCAAGCTTCATCTAAAGCTTCTTATTTTCCCACTAAGTTATTGATTATCCAATAAGTTGATATGATCCCCAAACTACTTTGGTGACTTTAGAGTAATTTTGAATATCAAAATATTTTTCCATCTCTATCATCCATTCTTCATATCCATCTACCATAATAGTTCCATCAAACTTGGGTGGATTTATATTTTTCATATCTCATGCCAATTTTATAGTTACTCAAGCTCTTAAATATTGTGGTACTTCTTCATGCCACCGATATTGAAGATTATCATTCTTAGTAAGATGATATTCATGTTCTTCCTAAACATTATCCTCAACATTCCCATATGCTTCTTGATTTAGGGTCGTGATTCTATCCTTAATTTATTACAAGATTACAAATATTTGATCTAACTTCTTAGCTTTCTCAATGGAAAAATAATTTAGATCAATAAGAGGATTGGTATTTGATGTACCCTCACCTTCTATTTTAGTGCACACCATTCTTCTTCTTTCTTAATAGGAGAATAAGTTTATGTTATCATACACATTTTGTCCTAGATTTTGAGCCTTAGCTCTAATACCAAAATGCAACAACCCCACTAGTTTTTACTAGAATAGGATATATATTTTTTAGTTTAATTTAAAAAATAAACTAATATATTTCATCATAATGAAATATACCTATTTGTAATTTTTTATATCAAGTCGAAATACCAAACCCCTATAATTTGAAACTTTCTAGTATCTTGTCAGTAGCTTCATCAAGCTCATCAAATAAGTTTATTTTTATCCTAACAAATAAATTTTTGGTATTAAATTTATAATTTCAAGTTAAAATTTCATTAATGATCCTTAAAAATCCTTCAAATATGTTTTAAAACATCAAATTTACCTTGGTCTAAAGTTTCAAATGTAAAAAAGGTGTTTTAATATGTTTTCAGGTGTGAAAAGGGGTATTTTATAACTCACACATGCCATTTAGGATAAATAAAATGTTTAAATGATATAAAATTTGTATTTTCATGAAATATGTCATGTATTACTTATAAATTTTTCTATTTTAGGTGGTGGAAGTGAGATCTTGGCTTTAAAAGGCCAAAAATATACTCTTTTCCTTCATTTCACAAAGCAAGGTACAAATACATACATAATTCCATATATCAAGGGTAGGAAATATGAAGATCAAGACATGAAAAATATCCATGAAAAAATTCATGGTAGTTTTAGGTCATATAGTCTCAAAACTATTCTACTATAGGCAATTTCCAAGTTTGCACAAATAGACCTACTTGCAGGTTTTATGATGGTATGGTTTTTAGAAAGAAGATACAGGTCCAAATTTTAAGGCCATGAAACTAGACTAAGATGTGTTTGTCATTAATTAATTGGTTCCTTAATTGGATTATCCACCCTCATGAACCATAAATTTTAAGATAGTCTAATTTATGTAGTTTTTCAACTAGGAAGGGAACTGGTTTTCCTCACTTTTTCCTCAACTGGGTAGTATTTCAAGAAAATTCAAGTTTTATTAGAATATTGGGGACCTAATATTAATTTAAATGGAATAATTAATTTATTATTCATGCATTTAATGGTCAAACAAATTTGATAAAGATAGCTAGTCTAATCTATAGTGTGGCATGCCTCTGAGGAGAAGTACGTTTTTGGAGAGAGGGTATAAATTCAAGTTTTCTTTTTTTCATCCTTGACATAATTTTACTCCATGTTTTTATGTTTTAAAGTAATTTTCACAAATAAATTATCAAAAATAACCATTTATTATCTCATTTTGGTGCTCTCAAGTGTCTCAAAGGGGCAAGTTTAGCATATTTTTAAGGAAAGTTTGCATATTTTAAGGTACTTGTAAAAAACTAGGTTTCAAATTTAGCCTCTTTCTCTCCTCCAACAACCCCAAAATTTATATATGAGAAGGATGGTATGTATATGTTTTATTACAACCCATATTGTATCATTTATCATGATCACTCACCCATCTTTCCCACCTCTATCTCATCCACCCATACCACTCTCATATTCTACCATTTTCCACTATGTTTTTTGTCTTTTCACTCTTCATTCATGTGTTTCATCATCTCTCTCATCCCTACCACCATTTAATCCATATATTTCCATGTTTCCATCATAAAAAGTGTTATGGTTGATTATAAAGACATCATAATCATGATCAAGAGGGTATAGGCCAATGGAGCATCATTTAAATCCACTAAATGAGGTCTACATCAAGGTTATAAAGTCAAAATGTGGTTATGAGGATGTAATGAAGATTCTAGGTAAGAGAAGACTTCTGGAAGGTCTATTATGATCAAGGAATTCATGACTTAATCTAAGGTGATTAATACCATAAAAAAGCATGATAAAGAGAGTTTGTAGGCGAATCAAGTGCAAATACAATCATAAAAGGACTTACAACAAATACAATATAGTTAAGGAAATATAATAAAGACATCAATCTCAATAGGAAAAGATTTTTTCTATGATAAGCTATGAAAATGACCTTCATCAAGTAAAATCAAGGAAAAAATATCATATTTATAGGTTTTGGACCTTATTTAAGGGTACACACAACCATTAGCTATATTGGATGACATCACATAATCATGTATAACTAGTAAAGAGTGCATACAACCACCTTTAAGGGTTGACATCATTTATAAAATCATGGTCTAGTATATTTAGAAATTTCAAGGATCAATTTTTGAGATGAAGATTGTTTCATCATAAAATAAAAAAATAGAGATAGCCTCAAATTCCTACAAAGACCACCTATAGGCATGTCCCGTCATAGAAAATTTGAATCCCTATTTGGTATTCCTAGGATTCCTCTAGGTGAGAGGAGACTACTATGATTCACCCAATACATCATCATCCATATTTTGAGTTTTAAGAATAAAAAATATGTGATCAAGAAGTTTATTAATGATTTCAAAAAAATATATAGACCACACCTATAGTGATGAGAGATTGGTCATCAAAAGACTGATCAAGGAGGTCTAAAACCTAGGACACTATCGACAATGAATATCATGAGGATGATAACCACATTAAATTAAAAAGGGATAAATAAAGGTAGTCATATCCTCTCAAACCTTTCACCTACATCCCTAAAAGGCACAGACAAACATGTGCCTTGTAGGAAGGCTTAATTGGTAATGAGAAGGACCTTAAGGTTCAAATAAGATAGTTATGATCCAAAAATACATGGTGAGTTTTGAGATAGACTTACACATGAATAAAGAAGAAATAAATAGCATAACATAAATTTAAACAAGATCTTATTCAATAATGGTAGCGTAAAACTAGCCTATTATCATAACCTATAGTAGGAAGGATTGTAAAAAGCTCATGAAGTTATTTTTATCTTCAAGTGATAGTCAAGTCAGTGGGCTATAAATCTCATGAGGTGAATAATGGATATTCATTTGAAGTATAAAGAAGGGATTATAAGGGGTAAAATTCATCTACAAAAACCACAAATTTATCTTATAGTCAACCTACTAAAGGTAACCTACAACCAAGTATGGTGGTTTAGGTATTTGGAGAACTAATAATGAGTGTTGATCACTTCAAGAGATATGAATCATATGGCATCATGTGAATTTATGGATAAAGTTAAAATCACCTTGTATGTTAATAATTATAGCTATAATATCACCTACATCCCTAATCGATACATTGACATACACCTATAGTAGGAGGTATAATCAAGTAGGATAAGAGGTTTTGGTTCAATCCAAGGTTTTTGTAGTGGTGATCTTTATATCCATCAAGGTTATTATAAAGCCTACATCTAAGGAAATACTAAAAGGAGTTAAAACTAATGATAGGCTATGTTTCATACAAATTATTAAATCAGAGGCCTATGGCTAAATCAAATAAAAGGCTACAGTCAAGTTAATGAAGTTTTGGGGTTTAGGCTTGTCTAATGATCTTTACCACCTCTTTTAAATAGATTAAACACCTAGTTCTTGGAGAAAGAAAATGTTTTAATTATTTTCATGCACATCATGGTTTTAAAAATATATTGAGATGGAAAATAATGACCTAAAACCATGCTTTGTATAAGCCTATAGTCAATCCAAGTGTTTTCTAAGGATCATGGTTATGAAGATTATATTGTAGATGATAGTGATCCATGAGAGTTAAAGAAAATTCAATGTTGATGAGATCAATACCATATACAAATGTTATAAAACATTTATTAATATATTAATAAACCAATAAATTACACATATAGTCCTCATGGAAGCACAATCATAACTCTAAGTTGATAATTAAGTTGTGAACATGGTAACTTAAAATGTTTCATGTTTCAAAGGGATGCTCAAGGGAGTAGTAATTGACTTCAAATCACCAAGAGGTTGTGAATGGTACTTGTTTTCACTTGGATTTACATCATTTTATGAGATGACTAATATCTCCTCATCTAAGTGGCATAATGTAAATACCTCTAGGCTTGTGGGTAGCCTATAGATGAGGTGAATCTCTAGATAGGGCTAGCTCCCTTAATGTACCACTTTGGATTGCAACTACATCTAAACTTTGGGGATGAAAAGGGTGAGAGAAAAATTAAATAAAACTATCCTAAGTGGGGTGATACACCAAATAAGATTATTAATTTCAACTAGATACATGTTACACATGAAATCAAGGGACAAACGAAACACACACTTCTCCAAGCTTCATCTTCTCACATCAATTTTAAATTATGAGGTTATAGATGAATGTGAAAATCTAGGAGGAATAGAAAATAGAAATTGAATGGAACTAATGAAAATAATAACTCACTCAATTCTTGATATTTCCTAGAACACCTCACATTCCCTATAATATGAATCTTTCCAACTAGAAATAGGGTGAATGAATGAGACCACACATTAAAGAGTCCATAGTCTTCACTAAGAAAGATTCATAATCAAAGTAAATAACACTTATGAATAGTAATTAAGAGGTAAAAATAAGTTTTATTATTTATCAAATTATATGAAAATGAGTAAGGCTTCACCATATTCAAGTGGAGCATAAGTTACACTAACCAAAATGGCTAGTTCTTATAGAACTTGTGAGAGAGAGAGGAGAAAAGACAATTCCAAGGGTCACAAGGATAATTTTTAAGATGATAAAATACATTAATTTTGAATGATAATAGGATATGGGATATACCATGAAATTTAAATAATCCAAAGTGTCCATTTAAGACATCAAACTCTTGCAAAGTGGCATAAAATCCTCCTAACTAGCTCAGAAAAACTACCTTCATGATTTAATCTTATTGAAATCCTCATAACTGACTAAGAATAGTTATAATTATTTGAAATAATGGGAAGGATTTAATATAGTCCTTTACATGCATTGGTTACTTTTGTGGTCCTCTAGAATCATCTCAAAATGAGATATCATCATCTACTATCAATAAAACTCCTCTTTCATGCACCCTACACACTTGGCCTAAACATTAGAATAATTAATTCATGAAAATAAATGTTATGGAGTGTATTAAACAAATAAATACCATACATGGTCTTATAATCATCTGTCACACCTTAAAATTACCCCACTTGAAGTTTTCCACCCTTCACACTAGCTAAAATGAGAGTTATGTCCAATATGCCAATTTTGACTAGCTAAAATGAGAGTTATTATTCAAACACTTAAGAGTTTTTTTAAAGTATTAAATTGGAATAATGGGTTATATTAAGTATATATATTCTTCCCATAGTTGGTTTCTTCTTCAAAATGATCCTAAAACCTACGCATTGCATAAAATTGTCAAGAAAAGCCTATTTTATACCCTATCTATACAAGTCTATATAACTCAAGAGGTTGTGGAGAAGCCTAGGAGAGTCCTATAAAACATCCAATAGTTTTCATGGTCAAAATATTCCATTATATCAGCTATACAACTCCATTTCTCCAAATTGATCTTGACTAAGGGTTTGCAAGGGTTTTAAGCCTATTTTGAGTCTTAAGCTTCATTCATAAAGTTATAACCTAAAAATTGAAAAAAAATACATAAATTCATAGCTGAAGACCTATAATAACATCCATGAACTCATTATCCATCCATGTACATCCTCCAAGAAGATATGAGTATCAAAACTTGACCTATCGAGTTCTTTTTCTTTTTTCCTACATGTCTAAGTTATCTTAAGGTCCAAAAATGGCTTTATTATGCAAGGTAAAGGATTTAAAATGTATGATGTACCTCCATAAGAATCATCCAATATTTTTTAGTGGTCATCTAAATCCAAATATAAAGTTGAGCTCCTTTCTTGATGTTAGGCTTAGTCATGCCTAATAGGCCTAAATTGCCCTCGAAACCCAAAATCAATTTTGATGATTTCATTTGCATCTAAATATATTGATAACCTTTGTATCCACCTTCAAAAATGTTTCAAAAATTAATAAACTCCCAGCTAAGGTTATAGGTGAAAATTTCCTCTCAATTGGGTTTTAGGCATAAACATGCTTAGTAGGGTTGACTAAAAACTTAAGAGCATGGAACACCCTATTAATGTTAACTCTCTTCAACAAGGTTTCTCATATTCCCATATGTGTGTTTTAACCCATTAAACATTATTTGGGGGTTTAACCAACTCTTTAGATCACCCTAACACCCTTTTTCCCAAAATGATAGTGTATGCATGAGGGGAAATACCCCTTGTCTAAGATAAAATAGGGTGTAATTCCCCTATTTTCTTAGTCACAATGAAAATTTGATAGTTTTAATAAATTTTTGAGGACATAAAACACCAAATTAAGGCATAATTCATCTTTTTTGGCCCCTCAAACTTTAAATTCCAACACTAGTTCTTTCAAAGGAATATTGTGAGGAGTTGACTATGTATAAGGGCCTGGGTAGGGGTTGTATGTGAATTTTTAGAGCCTTTATCTACCTTGTTCATAATGTGTGAGGTTATAATGATACTATTAAAACTATATATAAATTATTAACATATCACTTATCACTCCAACCTCCACATACTCTTTAGACTCCTGCCTAGGTGACTGAGTTTCCTATTTGAGTGTGACTGCTCCCTGAAACTCTACTTGTAGGTGTGTATATCTCCAACTAAGCTTGGATATGATTATTGAGAACCTCCCTTTAATTTACTTGGGTAAAATCACATTATATTATATTTTAATTTAATTTGAGTGGCCTAAATCAACACCTAAACACATATATTGGCTCACTATTCATATACACTAGTAAGTGTGTATTCTACATATAAGGGACACCTGTAGACACTCATGAAACTTGAAAAAATCATGAATCAATTCTATATTGATGGTATCCATGACATTATTTTCACCACTAAATCCATGAGACTACTTTAGCTATGATGTAATTCTCTATTTTCTTAAGGGATGCAAATGTATTTCAAACTTCTACAATTGTAGACAAGAATGCAGACCTTTAATGTCTTTTTAGGCCACTTTAAGGATAGAAAAATCCATCCTCTACTCACTTTATAACTCTTTTATTTGAAAGAGGTCTTGTATATGATAGGGGATACATATTTTACCTATCTATATGCCTTAAGGATCATTTAAACCATGTCATATGTTATTCATAAAAGTCCCCCTAACCTTTGTTTTGCATTTTTAGGGAAAGTTTCCCTATATCAGTCATTTTGTGTTTGATCAATGTTTCACCCCCATTTATTCAACCTAGCATTTTAAATAAGGTTTTACATGATTTACACAAAAAAGTAGGATTTCAAAGGGTTCCATTTTATACTAAAATACCTAAAGATGAATTTTTAATTCCTTGTTTTATCACCTGTAGGTATACATTTCATAGTGTAGGTAGAGAATGGTCTTGTGAGAAACATGCATAGTTTATAGGTTTCAATGTTGTTTAGGCCTCTTAAAAAGTTTTAAAAATATTTTTCACACTTATAAAACCTTACTTATACACCTCATGTCAATATGTTTGGTTTCTATGAGGACCCCTATAAGTGAAAATGGAGTTGTATGCATGTAGACAACAAGATTAGTTTGATGGGCAGTGATATCATGAAATTCACCCTTTAAAATTTTCCATGCTATTTAAAAGAGATTAGAAAATATATCATGATATAAATATATTGAGGGGAACTTATATATCATGTTTCAACATTTAAAACCTCTTGTTGGCACCTATAGGTAAGCATGTTCATGGTTGCCTAATTGAAAAAAGTTGCATAAGATTATAATTACACTTTTATTACACCATATGGAAGCTTGATAATCACTTAATGATGATAAAGGATACAAATAGACTTAAAAATTCTTCAACACACATATATTTACATGCCTAAAAGTTTCAAACATGTGATTTACCAAGACTGATTGTGTGTGACAGTCATAGGGTGAACAAGCTACATGATCTTTGTGAATGCAATCTCATGAATTATGATTTATAGAATTAAATTGATATTAAATGAGATAAAAAAACATTTAAAACATAATAAATAACATATCCCAACTCCCTGGAGCCATTGACAAAGCATGAGAAACTAGAACATGGTAAAAATTATTTGGTACATAGAAAAGTGTTTCCTCTTACAACCTAAGCTAATTTAATTATCAAAACATCATGAAACTTTAAAACAAGGATGTATATTATTTTATTAGGAATATAAAATCATATATAACCAATATCACCAATTGGTTCATATGGAATTGCCCAAAATAGATCAAAACCCATATGGTGCATGAAATAGTAGTTAGAAAAGTACATTCAACTTCATGAAGATGTTTAATGAAGTATAGGACACCATTATTAAAAAACCTTATATTAAAATTAATGTCTCTAAGTTTAATAAACTTTTTAGAATGATTTTAATTGAAACCTCTTCAGCTGTTCATATAGAGCGAAAACCTGATGCTCACTTCTACATGTCTAGGAAAGCAAAGATGGAGTAGAGTAGTTTTGGGCCAAAAATGTCACTTACATAGAAAATAAAACATTGGGATGAGTTTGGGTAATATTAAAATATTTTCCATGAGCTTTTCCCATGTGGCACACTTCCTCATGGGCTATACAAGTGTCAGTTTTTTCTCTTTTCTCAAGAAAACTGCCTTTTCTTTTGATGAACCTACCACTTTTCATTTATGTCAATCTATTAAGACCTATAAGGACACATGGGATTTTAAATCACATTATATAACCTTCAAAATTCCCAATAAATATTTACAAGTCATTAAATGCCCAATTTTGACTTAAAAATGACTAAAAGGACTAAAAGGACTAAGGACCAAGGCTAGTATAATATTCAATGACATTAATTAACCTATAAAACACCTTGTGACATCTATATTGGACCCCTAAAACACATATACATCATTTTTTTACATATGGGTGCCCCAATTTGACCTAAAATTCAAATTTGGTCAACAAATTAGTGACTCATAGGGGTGATATGCCTGCTATACTAACTCGACCAATAGCCTTATTATTCCATTGGGCTTATGGAGTCATATGAATTATGAGACAAAAAAGGATACCTTTTACCATTGACCACAATATTGACCAAGATAAGATAACTAATTGGCTACCTCAATCACACAAAGCAAAGGACACATAACATAGAGCAAATAAGCTAACAAGACACACATTTGTGCTCAAAGAACATAGAGGAATTTAAAGAAAATAAAACTATTATGTACAACTAGAAAATAAGCATACCTCTTTTCTATGATCAAAAGGAAAAATTCCTGAATCATCTTCATGGTGAGATGAAACATAGTGCTAAACATGTCCCTCCTTGGATTGAATGATTTATGATTTAGACCTATTTCTTGACACTTCACTTGATCTAATCTCAAGTAGATCATCCTAAAATAGGTCTTTAATGTAGATATATTCCTTATGAACATGTTAACATACTTCATACTACTTCCCACTCTTCATTTCATGGTCAATTTGTATCTCTTTAATAAGCATGACTTCAAGAAGATTGACTTCTTGTTCCTTATAAGATTGAGGCCAATAGGAACTTGGTTCATATTTCAAGAGCTGATGTGTTTCTCATAGTTTTTTGAGAGGATGATATTCCATCTTGATGACTTCAAACACATCATCATCAACTGCATATGTCTCTTGATACGATATCTTTGAAAGGTTGCTTTTCCTTTGCATACTTACTTGAGTGCCAATGTTGCCTTCTCCATTTGTGATTATCTCATAGCCTCCTTGAAGAGGATTATATCTTACTCCAATGACTGAAAAAAATAATCCCAAGGATTATTATGACATTTTAATTTCCCATCCATGGTATCTTAAAAAGTTATGGAAGAGCTAATGATCATTTCTCCCTCTTTGGCAAAAGGAAAACATTCTATCTCATCATCCCAATCTAAAGATTCAACATAAGATACCACCTCTTATTCATCATTTAGGAATTATTGAGGGATCTCAAGATACATATCAACCTATAAAATATGAATTTTATTCTCAAGCACTGTAAGATCTTCTATTTCCTTCTTTATGATTCCAATACTAGGAATTTTGAAGTCATGTGACTTAGTCCAATGAGGCTACCAACGAACTAGGATTTATTCAAGAAAGATTTATAATTTTTTATCAACCAAATACTCATATTTAATTTATCATAACATAATTTCATAATTTTAAAGGGTGATGGGATGAGTATATGATGAACTAGCTGGTTGAGGTGGCACATAAAACTCAAAATCAGATTGAGAGTGAAAAGTAGGAGACTCTTTTAGAAGCTCTTGAGGAAGGGGAGGCAAACCTTAGGATAAAACAACTTTATTTTATTTATTCTACTTGAAAATAAATTTATAAACATCTTATTTATCTTGATTACTCTCTTGAGGAATGGTGGATGGGGTGTGTTTAGGCATAGGATCTTCTTTTCGGTCTAAACCTTCCATCACACCTTGACTTGCCAATTTCATCTTTGCCTCTAACTCTTCGATTTTCTTGGATAGGATCTCTTGTAAAATTATTTCATGAATATCATGACAATCATCATGAGTATGAGGAATACATGAGGGATGACATGTAACACAAGAATATTCTTGAGGAATGGTGGGAGAGACATACAAAGGATCAACTTCATTCTCAACTTTGCAATCCTTAACAATGCCTCTATCTTCTTTATTTTCCCATGAATACACTATCTTAATCCAAATTAGGATTTTAATATTAGAAGTATTTTATTGAGGAATGGTGGGAAGGGTTTGTATAGGATCAATATCCTTCTCAACTTCACATTCTTTATCAATAATTTTCTCCTCTTTCTTTCCCCATGACTCGACTATCTTATTCCAGCTTAGAAAGTTAGAATTATATGTCTCCTTTTGAGGTGGTGGGGATGAAATGTGAGAGGGAAATGAGTGATTTAATTCCATTTTATTTGTTACTAACATGGACTGATACATATTTATATTATCCAACTTAATTTGTCTATCAAGAATATCTTTAAAAATAAGGTTTCTCCATTCAACTCTCTCTTTCAACTGATTGGGAAAAGGATGATGATATCCTTGATTTAAATCATGAGTAGGGATAAAATATGGATGATAATAAACTTGGGGAATTAGGAATGAAGGATAATAGGTTTGGTGATGTTTCCTTTCTTGAAATCATAGCCTATCCTCTAAGGAAGAAACTAGGCCACTCACATCAAACATCTCACTTGTGAGGCTTTGCCAGTTAGATCTCTCAATAGGTACCCACTCTCTTTTGACCAACTATAATGCATCTCTCACCTTATGAATAATATTTATATGAACCTCTTGATCACATCCCCTTAGATTATCAAACTCTAACATTTACTTCTCATATCCCAAGAGTGTCTTCTTGAAGGTGGAAATGGATTAAGCTGAGAAATGTTTAGGTTGACTAGGGGGAACAAGACATTAAGGAGGTAGTCTATAAGATTGGTAATAATGAAGAGAAGGATAATAATGGACATGTGGGAGTTGATATGGATCACAAAAATAGTGGTAAGGATCACACCAAGGTTAATTAAGAACTTGATATTATTGATAGGGAATGGCACAAACTCGAAATGTCTCACCAACTTATGTAAAAATGAACTCAACACAAAAATTATCCATGAAAATTCATTAAAAGTAAGAACAAAAATAAATATATTACCAAAAATATTCACAAGGAAACTTGGGATACTTGACCAACTAATGTATCTTTAGATTCACCATTAATGATTTGATAGATGCCTTCAAAAGTTGATTAATGAGAGAGAACACCAAAGATCTCACAACTTCTAAGATAAAGAGTCCCATCAGGTATTCTAAAAACTATTATGAATTGGATTTTCACCCTTGGAGGAGATTCATAAATATCCTCATCCAAGTTTCATAATGGAAACACTTTTAAGCTTGTGGGTAGCCTATCAATGAGGTGAATCTCTAGATAGGCTAGCTCCCTTGATGTACCACTTTGGATTTCAATGACACCTAAACTTTGGGGATGAAATGGAAGAGAGAAAACTGAAATAAAACTATCATAATGGGGGTGATACAACAAATAAGATGATGTCTTCCAATTAGCTGCATGTTATACATGAAATCAAGGGACAAACTAAACACACACTTCTCCAATCTACATCTTCTCACATCAATGTTACATTATGAGGTTATGGATGAATGTGAAAATATAAGAGGACTAAAAAGAGGAATTGAATGTAACTAATGAAAATAATAACTCACTCAATCCTTGACATTTCCTAGAACACTTCACATTCCCTGCAAGAAGAAGCTTTCCAACTACAAATAGGGTGAAAGAATGAGACCACATGATAAGGAATCCATAGTCTTCACTAAGCAAGATTCATCATCTAAGTAAAACACAATTATTAATAGTCATTAATAGGTAAAAAATAGTGGTTTTATTGATAAAATCAAATGTAAATGAGAAAGTCTTCACAATACTCACGTGGAGCACAAGTTATAATAACCAAAATGGCTAGTTCTTATAGAACTTAAGAGAGAGATGAAAATATAAAGTGTAAGTGCAAAAAGGACACTTGTAAATATAAAAAAAAACAATTTATTTTTTCATTATAAGATGATATGGGATGAACCATTCAAGGTTATAAATCTTGAGTGTCCATCTAAGTCATGAAACTCTTGCATAGTGGCATAAAATCCTTTTAACTGGCTCAGAAAAATTGCTTTCATGATTTGAGATTATTGAATGCCTCATAATTCAATAGGAATATATATAATTATTGTAATTAATGGGATGGATTTCATACATTCCTCTCCATGAATTGGTTGTAGTTATAGTCCTCTAGAATCATCCCAAAATGAGATATCATCATTTGTTATCAAGAAAACTCTTCTTTCATGCACCCTACACACTTGGCCTCAAAATTGGCATAAATTTATCATGAAAATATGTGGGAGGGAGTGGATCAAATATTTAAATACCATAAATTATCTTAAAATCATTAGTCACACCTTAAAATCACCCAACTTAAAGTTTTCCACCCTTCTCACTAGCTTGTCCAATATGCTAGTTTTGATTGGCTCAAATGAGAGCTATTTTTAAAATAATAAGAATTTTTTATGAAGTATTAAATTTAAATTAGGATTTATCCAAATTATATATATATATATATCATGGTACAAAATAGGATTTTCTTCATGGTTTTATGCATTGCATAGGTTCTAAGAGGAGTCTAAATATGAAACAAAATTTGGTATTAATATATATATATATATATATTAATACCAAATTTTGTTTCATATTTAGACTCCTCTTAGAACCTATGCAATGCATAAAACCATGAAGAAAATCTTATTTTGTACCATGTTCATACAAGTACATGAAAATAAAGAGGTTGGGGAGAATATTGAGAGAGTCCTATAAAATTTACAATAGGTTTCATGGTCAAAATATGCCATTAAATCAGATATACAACTCCATTTCTTGAAATTGGTCTTGACTGAGGGTTTACAAGGGTTTTAAGCCTATTTTGACTCTTAAGATTTGTTCATAAAGTTATGACATCCAAATTGAAAAAATATTTCCAAAAATTCATATCTCAATACCTCTAATAACATCCTTAAACTCCCTTGGCATCCATGCATATCCTTAAAGAATATATGAGTATCAAAACATGACATATCAAGCTCTTTTTCTCCTTTCCTACATGCTTGAGTTATCTTAAGGTCCAAAAATGGATTTATTATAAAATATAAAGGCTTGAAAATGTCTGATTTACCTCCATAAGAATTATCCAATAGGTTTTAGTGGTCATATAAATCTAAATATAAATTTTACCTCCTTTTTAGATGTTAGTCCCTGTCATGCCTAACAGGTCTAAATTGCCCTTGAATCCCAAAATGAGTTTTGATGATTTTCTTAAAATCTAAAAAGATTTAGCACCTTTGCATCCACCTTAAAAAAATGTTTCAAAAATTTATAATTCACAACCAATGATATAGGTGAAATTATCCTCTTAATTAGGTTTTAGGCCTAAACATGCTTATTACATCTAACTATAAACATAAGAGAATGGAGAAATCAATTGAGCTTAAACCTCTTTAAAAAGGTTCCTCATATTACCCTATGTGTTTCTAAACCCTATACACCTTCTTGGGAGGATAAAATATCTCTCTATATCACCCTAACTCCCTTCTTTCCCAAACCAACAATGTATGCATGAGGGGAAGTACCCCCTATCTGAAAGAAAACAAGGACAATTCCCCTATTATCTTAGACAAATGAACATTGGAGGGTTTTCCTAAAGTGGTGATGACCTACCACACCAAAATTTAGTCCTAGGTCATCTCATTTGACCCCTCAAAACTTTAAATTTGAATATTAGTTCCTTTAAATTCAGATTGTGAAGAGTTGATTGTGTGTAAAGGCTTGGGTAGGGGTTGTATGTGAAATTGTTAGAGAATTTATATACCTTGGTCATAATGTGTGATGTTATAATTATAATATTAAAACTATAATGAAAGTATTACTATCTCACTTATCACTCCAACCTCCACATGCTCTTTACACTCCTTCCTAGGTGATTGAGTTTCACATTTGACTGTGACTACTCCTTGAAATTGTATGTGTAGGTGTGTATAGCTCTAACTCAGCTTGGTTATGGTGTTTTATAACCTCCCTTGAATTAAATTAGGTAACATAGCATTATATTGTATTTTAATTCAATTTTAGTGGTATAAATCAATACCTAAACACCTATACTGGCTAACTATTCATATACCCTACTATAGGTGTGTATTTTCCATACAAGGGACACCTATAAACACTCATGAAACTTGATAAAATCATGAATTAGCCCTATAATAATGGTCTCCATGCATTATGTTCACCAATCAATCCATGAGGGTACTTTATCCATGAGGTATTTCTTTATTTTCTTGGGGGATGCAAATGTCTTTCAAACTTCTAAAACTATAGACAAGAATGTAGGCCTTTAGTGTTTTTTTAGGCCACTTTAAGGCTATAAAAATCCATCCTCTCCTCACTTTCAAACTCTGATATTTGGTATAGGTCTTGTATATTCTATGAGATAATTTTTTTTACCAATATATATTCATTAAATATCATTTCAACCATGTCATATGTTATTAATAAAAGCCCCCTAACCTCTATTTTGCAATTTTGGGGAAAGTGTCCCTATACTAGTCATTTTATGTTTTATCAAAGTTTAACCCCTATAAATTTAACCTATCATTTTTAATAAGGTATGCCATGATTTACACAACAAAAAAATATTTTTAAGGGTTACATTTTGTACTACAACACCTCAATATTAATCTTTAATTCCTTTCTTTATCACTTGTAGGTATTCATTTCACAATCCAGGCATAGAATGGTCTTGTGAGAAATGTGCATAGTTTTTAGGTTTCAATGTAGTTTAGGAATCTTAAAAAAATTTAAAATGATTTTTAAAAATTCCAAAACCTTACTTATCTTATAAAATTACTATCAATATGGTTGGTTTCTATGAGGACCCTTGTAAGTGAAGATGGAGTTGTATGTAGGTAGACAACAAGATTGGTGTGATGGGCAGTGATATCATAAAATTCACCCTATAAACTTATCCATGCTATTTAAAATATATTAATAAAAAAATCATGATATAAAAATATTGAGTTGAACTTATATACCATGTTTCAACATTTGAAACCTCTTGTTGGCACATGTAGGTAAGTATATTCATGGTTGCCTAATTGATTAAAGTTGCATAAGATTGTAATTCCACTTTTCCTACACCATATGGAATCTTGATCACCACTTAATTATGATAAATGATACACCAAAACTTCATAAAAATTCAATAAAACTTTATGGAAATTCCCTATAGATTTCAAACATGTGATTTACAAAGACTGATTGTGTGTGACAGTCATAAGGTGAACAAGCTACATGACCTTTGTGAATGTAATCTCATGAATTATGATTTTGAGAACTAAATTGAGAGGACATGGGATCAAATAACATTGGAAACATAATAAATAACCTATCCTAACTCCCTAGAGTCATTGACAAAGTATGAGAAATAAAAACATGGTAAAGACTACTTATTGTACAAAAAGGTATTTCCTCTTACAACCTAAGCTATTTTACTCATCAAAACATCATGAAATTGAAAAAAATAATGGATAGAATATAAGGAAGAATCCAAAATCATCTATAACCAATATCACTAATTGAGTCATATGGAATTTCCTAAAATAGAGCAAAACCCATAGGGTGCATGAAACAATAGGCAAAGAAGTATAATCACCTTCATGAAGATGGTTCATGAAACAAAATTCACCATTATTAAAAATAATTATATGTAAATTAATTTATATAATTTTAATACAACATCCTAGAAGCATTTGAATTGAAACCTCTTCAGTTGTCCATACTGAGCAAAAACCTAAAGGTCACTTTTGTATATCTAAGAAAAGAAAGATGGAGTAGAATGGTTTTGGGCCAAAAATGGAAATTTCAGAGCAATTAAAGCATTGAGTGTGTTGAATATTAATGGATGTTCCATGATCTTTTACCATGTGTCACGCTTCCCCATGGGACGTACAAGTGCCATTTTATTCTCTTTTCTCAAGAAAACTACCTTTTCTTCTAATAAACCTATCACTTTTCAATTATGTCAATTGATTAAGACCTATAAGGACACATGATATGTGACATCACATTTTTTAACCTTCAAACTTCCCAATAAATATATACAATTCATTAAATGCCACTTTTTGACCTCAAAATGACCCAAAATGATTTAAATGACTAAGGACCAAGGCTAGTAGAATATTAAATGACATCAATTAACATATAAAACACCTTTTTACATCTATATTAGACCCTTAAAACACATATAAGTCAGTTTTTTACCTAGGGGTTCCCTAATTTGACCTAAAAGTCAAATTTGGTCAACAATGCTCATATACACTTCTTTAGTCAAGTCAACCAGCTATAATGCCTAAAATACACCTACAAGCCCTCTCTAAGGCCACTACCTAGCAAAATTTGACTTGACAAGGTCAAGTAATCTTCTGAGGTTCATAATGTGACTAAGACAAGTGAAGTTAATTGGGAGACACCTTCAAA
>JARHVA010004697.1:12500-27500 GCA_037957365.1 Torreya grandis | reverse complement strand
AATGTGCACATAATTCTATAACAATTCTACCCATACTATGGTTTACCTAACTGGTTATTTAGGGTAACTAAATATAGTTTAATATCCAAAACCTAGTGTTTAATTTCATGATAATAAAAATACATAGAATTTTTCCTAATTTAAGCTCAACAGTTTATAATTACATGGTAGATATTTTTATACCATTACCATTAAAAAGTTAGGTTTTATTATGTCATAATCCTATTTCTAGGGATGGTCAAGCCATCTGCACTACCAGGTTTATAACTTGGTCTTTCTACATTTTCAAACAATACAACAAGTTCCAAAGCCATAAAAATATCCATGGATTTAATTCGAACAACTAGTAAGAATTTAATTACAAAAATGACCTATTATTGAAGTTTTTGGAATGATGAATGGCCATTTATTTCCCAAATTCTTTTAAAAAATCCTCTTTCATCCTTCTTCCCTCATGTTCCATACCTCCCAAGCCTTTCTTATTTCCTTTTTATTCTCCTCTATCTTACCAACACCCCCAATCTTTTCATCCCAAATAATGACCAACTAGATGCATATAAATAACAACTAACAAAACTAATAGTCTACATAATTTTGTCATGCAAAATACCCAAATAGAATGATGGTTTTGTTAATGCAAGTCAACACTAACATAAAAATCCTAATATATCAAACCTTCTCATTTAATAATATATTAATCCCTTTGAACTATATTAATGTACATTTACTTCACCAAACCCAATAATCATTGTATGCATTAGTATTATTGCTTAATCAATTAGCTTTCTCAAAGTCTTTAACATTATAATTTCTATGATATTTCGACTAGTTTGAAATTAAAAAAATAGATCTTTGACTATCTACTACACATAATAGAATTTAATCTCCACAATGATATATACCAAATATCATTTAAAAAATTAAACTTTTGATATATTCCTTATACAATGAAACTATTATTAAAAAAGGGTTAATATTAATGGTATCAACATCTATCAAAATGATTATTTAACAATGCAATTGACTTCTATGTAAGTCATTCAATTATTATAAACAATAATCTTATTATAATCATGATATTAATAATCACATTTAATTGATATTAAAAAATAGGCAAAGTAATAGAATCCCATCTAAAAAAAACACTATCATTCTTTTCTCAATTATATCCAAAGACAACAGCAAGTAATGCTGAAACATAACATATTCACTTCTTTTTTAAAGCAACATCATAATCAATATTAACTTTTTACGACAATCATAAGTGTAATCATTCAACTAGATCAACATAAACACCAAATAGAAAATAAGATCACAATAGAAGTATACTATCAATCAGAGAGATACAAAAACTATCTAAATTAAGCAATGAATACAAAGTATGCTAAACTATTATGGTGTGTATGTAGGTTCCTAGTTTTTCCCTCTGTCATCCCCCAATGCCTTCATCCATGACACCCTCTTCAATGATGCCCTCCCGCCATCACACTCGGAGGGATGGATATATCTTGTATCCACCTCACAATAATAATGGTAGTTATCTTGAAACATATATACTACTATAATAAATAACAAACATGATCATCATGTACAAAATATAAAATTATAAATAACTCCATATCTAAATCATTAATGTAAATTAAGAAACATATAATTTCCCAAAATTATTATATGAAATCAATCTTAACTAAATGGTAGTTAGTCAAATAATAACCATAAAAATCCACTAATCAATAGGTTATTAGGTTTAGTGAGGTATCAGGATGTGACATTATGATTATAAGTTAATTAGCTTTTAAAAGTTAATTACTTGATTATTAATTACTTTATAATTTATAAGTTTTAAAACATTAACATTATATGTAAAACTTTAAGATAAAGTTCATGAAATTAAATAAAATAATAAAGACCAACTTAATATTTTCTACTAGATGGGCCCCATTAAATTATTAAACAACACTTAAATAATTATTTACATTCATATAAATTGAATGAGCAATAGATTCTTATGTTAAATGATTTAAACAATACATAAAATTATGATCAATAAGTGTCATATCATTTCCTAAGTAAGTGTCCTATGATCAAAATTCAAACAAGTAAACATGCAAGTAAGTATTACTACATGAATAAATTAAAATATCATTATTAAACTAAGCATGATCATCAAAATCATTGAGCAAATATTTATTGTGGTCTATATAGAAGGAAATAAATGATAGAGTCTTTAGGAATGGAAAGTGATCCAACTTTGGAGTGTCTCTCAAGATCAAAAATAGTCTTCTTGATAACTTCAAGAGCTGTAAACCTAGTTAAAAGGATGCTTTCAATGAGTAAGAGTTGATCATTACTAAAAATTGGGATTTAAATTGCCCAAGTCCTAATTTTTTAGATACAAGAATGAAGTTATGTAAATATATTAAATGGAAATCTCCTTCTCTCGATCAAGTTAAGTTAAAATTTCATAAGGATTCTAAATGGAATCTAAGTATGGTTGGAGGAGGAGGAATTTTAATAAATGATAAAGGTGAATTCATTATTACCTATACAAGAAGTAGGGGAGTCCAATCTTGACATTGGGTTGAGTCTAATGTTTCTCTTTGGGGATTATAATTATAAAAGGATATTGGAGTTATTCAATTGTTCTTAGAGGGAGAATCTATCACTATCATTCAGTGTCTTGCTAAGAATAACTTTACTAATTGGACCATTAATAGGATGGTGGAATAAGCTTTGGATATCATCAATTCCTTTGATAGGGTTTTTATTCAACATGTTTATAGGTAAGGAAATAAATTTTATGATTGAAATGACATCTTAGGGGTTATTGGTAATATATTTAGGAAATGGTCCTCCAAAGAAGAACTTTCTAAAGATGTTATTCAAAAATTTAACAAAGAAGATTCTTTGATATATGTTCCATAGTAAGTTTGGTGATGGACTATGTTGGAGTGACATATTTAGTTCTTATTGGTATTGAATTATCCATGTTATTTTTTATTCTATTTTTATCTTTAAGTTTTGTTTGAGTCTTCATGTTGAGGTTGTTGGTAACAATTCTAAATCCCTTTCACCCATTTCTTGGATCGACTATATTCTAATGTTTGTCATGGAGTGGAGACTAAGGTAATTTAAATTGAGTGAGAATATAAAGGCTCTACCTATTAATAATTATCAAGGAAATTACCATAGTAGGACTTATGTGAATAGGGAGTGGTAGTTTATCATTTAAATCATCATTTATCCTAGTTGGCAAGGTAATCATTATAACCAGTAAGGGAGAGTTAATATTAGCAATCTTGAAAATATGGTTATTCGTAAGGTTGGAAGTTATTTAAATCATAGATATGGATTGAGGAGTATAATATCAATATGGGAGGAGAATTATGTTGAATTTGACCATCATCATTTGGAGTCTTGGCTCAAAATGTCTAACTCTAGAGGATTTTACATGGAGGAGGTTTTGGAGTAGGTTTCAATAATTTCATTAAAATTATTTAAGTTTATAACCCCCATGTGTCTAATAATTTTTTCAAAGTTTGGGATGATATAATTATTATCATAAAATGGGCCAAATTTTAATTTAATGAAGGTTTAATTTCCTAAGTCATTGGTTCAAAAGTGAAAGGCATAAAATTCTATAAGACCAACAAAGATTTAAAGGACAAACTCACGAGGTTCTTTGTCGAGGGGGAAAATTGCACCTTTTCAACATGGTTAACTTAAGGATTAGATCCCTCAACATTATAATGAGGTATAATAATAGGTAGTGAAATCCATCACCCTTTATGGTAGCTGTAAATACATCCCATTTTACCTTTTATCTTTCTAATTTTTTTAGACATAATCTCTAGGGCCAAATTCCTTTATGTATCCTATCTTTCTTAAATATTTTTGTGTTAGAGGTTAAAGATGGTAGAAAATGTTCTCCCCTCTACTATGTTGTGATCCTCATGCTATTTAAGTATTCTATTATGGCCAATATGGGTCTTGGTTGTATTATTAATGAAGGGGTAAAATATTCCTTATTTTAGAAATGCAATTGTTTTAGATGGGTTATAAGTCCCTCTAAGTTGATTACCCCTTATAAAGATTCCCATATTTATATACATGTGATAAATGGGTCGACATTATATAATGTTAGTCATGTCATTAAAGAGGATAATTTGGTTGAATTTTTAGAGGGGTTGAAGCTCCAATAAAATCAAAACATGGAGTTTGATAAAATGGGCAAAGGTAAAATAAAAGTGGGTGATGATTTTGAAAATTTGGGTTCAGTGGTTAAACAACATGATAATATTACTAATATGGGTGAGGATATTGAATTTAATGGGGCCATTTTGAAATGGTTTTTTAAGGACCATAACTTGTTGAAATAATCCATTAATAATCAATAGAGGGAACAAGATGATCTAAGTGGAAAAGAGGACATCAAAGAGTTGGTTATTCTCATGATAAAGTTTGAGGAAAGAGTCCATAGTCTAAAAGAGGATAAAAATTACATAAAAAATAAATTGGATATGTTACTGGGATAGGAAAAAATATTTATTCATTAAAAAATAACCAGTATGGAAGGGACGATCTAGCTTGTCAACAAGAGGCATGAAGATGGTTGTTCTATAAAGGTTAACAAGAAAGTCAAAATAATACATAATGAAAAAGATAAGGACCCTTAACTTTAATGTATGTATTTAATGAATATAATGTTGAAATACATGATTCTAAATTGGGATAATACCCTTCTTGGATAGAAATATTAGTTTATTTGTTGTGTATTTTTTTTATTTTTTAGGATCTATTTTGGTTGTATCTTGTTGTTTTATTCATTGGGAGGTAGTTGTGCAGTTATTTTTTCTTGTTGATTTTTATATCTATTTTACTTTATTTGGTTATTATATAGTTCTATGCATTGTATAAAACCTATTTTTAAAAGGGTAAAGTCCCTTTCAAAAAGAAACCCTTTACCAATAATTAAAAAACTACCATGTTATCAAACTAATAAACGTTCAAAATTGTAATTGTCTAAAGTATCAAAATACATTGTGAAAGAGTTAATAATTAAAAGTAATAATAAGAAACCATAAAAATTATCTCAATAAATATAAAAAGTTGAGCCAAAAAAAACCATACAAAAACTATAATACATCAAAATCATTCCAAAAAAATAGATGAATCAAAGGAGCCCCCTTATTTGTTTAGTACATAGTGTACTCCAATGGTGTAGTAGGTAATTTAAAAAAACCATGTACCTCCACAATCATCGTCAATATCAAACTTGATGCTTTTTAGTACTTGTCTCACCATATGCTAGGTTATAGGATTTTCAACACATTGCATACTTGAATATATGGGTTTGTCATGAACAAGTGAAAGAAAAATGGGAATAATTTCAAGAGTGGTATTTAAATTGACATAGATAGTATTAATCTTAATAAATAATTCAACATAATTAAATACAAGGTTGTCATCAATTAAAAAATCAAGAGCTCTGTGCATATGATGAGAATATCACTTTTATTACCTCATACAAAAAGATGAGATTTCAAAGTGGCTCACCTTAGACCACTATGGAAGGCATTACCACATATATTAACAAAAGAAGGTGGAATATTTTTATAATATATTCCAAAATTTTGGGTCATTAAAATCAAAGTGCATGGATACATATATTTCTTAGTGAAAAGGCCTATAAAATGTATTGGAATACATATGGCTATGGAAAGGACTCTCATTATGACTACTTAATGAAGGAATATTACAACTTTGTTGTGCACTTATTCTACCTCACACATTCTTGACAAAATCACTAGAATCTAGATTCCAACCTAACATGATTCTAAATTTTGAATAAATCAAATAAGAACTCTTTGATGCTTTTCTTTCATGTAGAAAAATTAATCCAAAAAAACATCCTCTCAAATTTCATCCATTCATTTCATATCATTTATTCTAATAATAGTGAATTTATGTTTAATTACAAAACACCTTTAAGAATAATGTAAAATGGATAGTTTTCTAATATAAAATGAATCAAATAAACCTTGACTATAAATAAAAGTCTAAAGAAGACTATTCAACCACTTTAACCATAATCATATAAATTGTTAGATTCAAAATAATACTAAAAAAAACAACCCAAAATATGTACTTAAAAATTAAAGAACATTATCAACTAAAAATAAATGGGGTAGTTTTACACTCATTTATGCCATCACTTACAATATTCAAGTATTAAATACACCATATCAATTCACTATAGATAAAATTAAGGAAAATAAATCATAAACATTAGCATAACAAATAACCTATCCTTGATTATTAATCAAGACATCATACTATATACATGTAACAAGATGAAAACACCATTACTACATACACCATCAAAATTTATGCCATTTCAAACCAACCAAATGTCGTAAAGTAAAAAAATCAGCAAACACTTATATATAGTTACTTACTGAAGGTGAGATACTAATGTTCCAAGATTAAATATTTATTTTCACAATAATAAAAAATTTATAGGTAATTTATTTCATAATAAAATAAACTTATATTTTAGGATTTTCAACCATTTGAAAATCTAGATGGGAAAGAGGGTCTTTTTAAATAAGAGCTTAAAAAAAATTAATCTTACACATCTAAGTATTGGAAAACAAGAATTAAATTCAATGGTTTACTTAAAGAACACTCTAGTAAATAAACCTATTCCATGCAAGAAACCAACTACAATATCCTCAATAACTTATGCATGCATACAATAATTATTCACCACCATTGACAACCTTTATGAAAAACATAGACCAAATGATAGCTTCAATATCAAGGCTAATAAATACCATTTATTTGATTAAACAAGAATATATATTAATAAAAAAATATTGAATTAACATTTAATATAATCTTTAAATTCATGGTTCTATATGAAGACCAAAAAATATGGCTTTAATATGGATGACTTCAAATCAGACCCAAAAAACTCATATGGCTATAAGTATTTCCAAAATAAGCCTCATAATTTAGTTTGGATGAATATTTAAAAGGAAAATAGACATATAAAATGTAAAATTTGCATGTCAAATATTAATGACTTCATACACACAAAAAAAGTTCATTTCTCGTGAAATCTCATAGCCAATATCCAATTTATTTCATAGTTTATAAACTACATTGTATGCAATTAAACAATATGAAGTATCAATATTTTTATCAAACTAACAAGAATAATTTCAACTCATGCTCAAAATATTTTGTTAACTTTCAACTGTAAGTAAACACTTTCATGCAAAATAAAAGATATTTCAATAGATATAAATAACATACACAAAAGTACAATGATTTCACCATGATTTGTTTTAAATTTAAATAAAACTATTTTAACAAAAACCAACCAATAAAAATAATAATATACATGCCACTAAGGTGAGTGCACAAAATGAGAGAACTATGAATTGAAATATCCTTGATTAACCCTAGAAATTAAAATTAATAGAGTGTTCCTTCCATAATGAGCTTAATTGAATGAGGTTTGAATAATGAAAAATGAAAGACTTAAGGTGGAGTAAATTCCAAGGTGACACATCAATGTATTTAGGGAAATATTTCCATAAATTAGTGGATGATGGAATTTTTAAAATATAAAATATAACCATCACCAATAACATGGAAAAAAATCTTAGTAAAAATACAAATCTATTACCAAGTTTCTTGCCACCTTTTCCAACAAAAATAGGAAATGATGTATTCAAAACATTAATTACCAAGATCACAATGTACATATACAAAATCCCTCTACACTCTCTATTTTAAATTCAAACCTTTTACTTATAGATTTCCTCAAATATATGCAAATATATTGGCACTTAGTTCATTAATATATTGAAATGGACCTCAATGCCAATGAACCCATGAAATGCCAGAATAAAATTTATAATTTATTCAAGACTCAAAAAATAAAAACAAAACTAAATTATCAAAGATTATCAACATCATTAAATTCCACCAACATTATCAATTTATAATGAGTTAAAATATACAAAGAACTCATATAAGTTGAAACCAAATGAATATCACAAAGCCTACAAACCTAAGGATTGTCTCATGGATTTATATTTTTGATAAAAACGTTTGAGTTAGAAGATGCATGATTAATTAAAATTACAAGTACATCATCGATACATAGAATTTATACCATGAATAAGAACAAATTTTAGCAAGATATACCAATTTAGTTAGAATCAAACATCTTTACCTTACAATCATACATCCCATGTTTATTCAAAAAAATTTGGTAAAACATTATTACAATTTACAAATGTATAAAAATGTTATTTTTTGAAAATTTGATCAAAATTTATGATATGCATAATTTTATTAAAATTTATGAATGTTAAAATAAATCAACACAACATTATGTCACATTAAATATACACATAAACAATAGTTAAATGATTCAAACAAGCTAGCCCCTACCAGTAGTTTTATAAATTATGACTCATACCATCATATGAAATATTAAGAATAATTTCATGTTTTTAGAAGGGGGTATTGAAATTTTATATAACAAATATCTTATTTCACATGTGGGGGATTAATAAATCTATTAGTGGGGGTTCATGAATGATCATATTCTAAAGGGATATAAGAATAAGAGATATCCCATTCTAAAAACATTTATTAAACCAAATTTTAAGGATTGGTTGTTGCCATATGTATTTATGGTGCCTACCCATTATGAATAATAACATCAAATTTTTTTTAGAAGGCCATTATTCTATATTCATTTAATTTAAGATTTTACAAAATTGCATTGGCCCTTGATATCATATTGTAGTGGGTATGTATGATAGCCTATTTCATAGGTGAAATATTTAAAAATTCTTTGTTTGGGACTCATAAAATCCCATATTAAAAAATATACTAGTTACATTAATATAATTGATAAGGATAAGTGTAATGGTATTCATACTACACTAGACTTCCTATTGGATTGCATAAGTGTCGATTGAATTTTTTTAAATAAAATGGGTGTGAATGAAAAAGGCCACTCATTACTATATTTTATTATGTTATATGTTAATAAAATAAGTTGTAAATGAAAAAAATATATAATAATGACCTACATGATATGGATAGTGGATAAATAATGCTACCAAATCCCCAGGTTCTTCATACTATCTAATGAAAAATCATTGCACACATAGTGAAAATATGAAGTATAGCATAGTAAGTGAACATGAATATTTTATAACATGGGGATGGTGAAGACATAATGACACCACATCATGAATTTATAAAATTTTAGTGACATTTGAATAAATTATGAGGATGACCCGACCATCTCATTTGAAGAGACTGGGATAAATAATGTTTTTGATCAAGATTAGTAGTAGAAGATAAAACATAAAAAAGGGAACGGATATGTCACAAACATAATTAGGACCTCCTATGTTACATGTTATGTTTATCACATGGATCACCCTTACTACTATATTTTGTCCTATAAACTATCTCATGAACATTATTAAAATAATTCATCAATTCATTCATTGAGATGGAAACTTGTAATAGTGAGGTTGTTCCTATCCTGAATTTAAAATGTTAATGTTGTGACAAGGAGAAAATATGTGCCCTCTCACATTCTAATATTTTTTCATTCTAAAACTTTATTTAAAGTATGTGATTGGGCCTTCAATTTGTACCATTTTAAACACTTAATTTGTCACTACCCTACATTTCTTCATTCTCACTATGATTTTTGTTCTACAGCTTGATATCTACGAAGTTCTATGCATGTATGACTAATAATAATTCACCATATTTTTATTATTATATGTAAATTGAATTACTAAGTTAGAGGGTATTCTTATCATTATAAAAAATGATAAATGTAAAAGTAGTTAAGAAATATAATAATCTCAATTTTTATTCATGATGTGTCTTTCTAAAATACTATATATTTTTTAGCCTCAGCATGTCAAAGACATAAAACTAAACTACTTGTTTAAAATTTATAATGGGAGTGGAATAATTTGACTATCAAAGGAAAAACATTTATCTAGCTAAGCTTTGGGTAAAATATATCATCAACAAAGAAGGAATGCATAGTTTATAGAGTATAACTAATACATAAATAACAACCAAAGCATGTTATATTTTAATTAGTTTTCATATATTCATTACTATACTATGGCCATTTCTCATCAATTTATTTTTCAAACCCAATGTCATAATTCACATGGCTAAAAAAACATTATAACATTATTTTTGTTAGAATCAATGTTTTTAAACCTAGTTACATTATATTTAACATTTAATAGACTCTACATTCTACACAATGGCTATGGAAGTAAATGTACTAATAAAATGTGCATAGGGACTACATATATAAGTTTATATTAAGAATGTTCTTCCCATTGAAAAATTTAAAACTTTTATCTTTTCTCAATAATTATATATATTCTTGACTGAATAATTAACTAAAAGGTACCCTAAGCCCTAAACCATGCAAATAAAATCATATATTTCTATGTACCTATGGATATGATATATTAATGCATATGAGTTTATGGATATGTGATTTAACCTATTCAGGAATATTGGTGTATTATTCCTAATTTAGTTAAAGGGTCTGATTAGTAAAATAAATAAATAAATATGAAATACTTAAGATACTAATTTGTTTAAATTATATTGAAATTTTGACCTTTATAAAAATAGTAATAAGAGTGAGAAAATAAGATTTAGTTGGAAACTGATTGATATGGATAGGATAGAGTTTGAGATTCATTGTATAAGATTGGGACATTATCAAAAAATAGGATTTGAATTTTATTTTATGATTATATATGAGCATTAAAATTTGATAGGATTGACACTGGCACTCTAGTCTACCTATACCATTATTATCAAGAGACATGAGCTTTCTAGGTTTTATTCGCTATACCTATGTGACCTTGTCTATGAAGTTTTGGTAGCTAGAAATTAGTAGAGATCCATGTAAAGAATATTATCTCTTAAAACCCTATACTCCATTATGATTTGACCAATTTCAAGAAAGAGGAGGGGTTAGTGTGTGTAAGATTTATTGAACGTGTACCCACACCACTTGTGTGGGCATGTTGCCTGCATACCAATACTCTGAAGAGGGATCAAGCCATATGTAGTTCTCCCACTTGATGTGTTTATGCAATAGAGTGTATGAATATTCAAAATTATAAATTGGATGTGCTTGAGGTGGTTATGGACTGGTGTAAGAATTTGAATAAGCTTGTAAGTGTGTTGGTTAGTTTTATCCAAAGAATAGGGAAGATTGCTTAAGTACTCTTGCTTGTATTCTTGCGTAGTGATATTTTCAAAACCCTTTCCAAATTATCTTTCAATGGGATTTTATATGTAATAATTGGTCATGGGTTAAATTTACTTGTGTTGTGCTAACAAGGAGAAGGATGGGAAACTAGAAAAAAATAACCATTGGGGCCAAAAATGCATTTAGATAGGATAAATGAAAGTAGATAGGAGTGGCATAAGCACTGTAGTCCAAGTGTGGTGTTATTGTCTTGAGATAATAGGGCTTAGGGGTGGATTATTCTTGGAAAGAATAGTCTAGTTGAGCTAGGATTATGTTTGAAAGGCTATGGATGACTAGGAATTAGTGAAAATATGCCTATGAGGGTCATGATATCAATCAAGAGGGACCTATGGGTTGGGTATCATAAGGCACACTCAAGTTACCATTTTTTGTATTTTATATGACTATATTTCCCACCTCTTTATTATAATGATGTAACAAATCAAAATACAAGGATAAAAGAAAAATAAAAAGTGTACCTAAACTTACCTATAAGGATGAAGCTCATGAATTTGTTTGATGATAGGTGTGAATAAAGAGAGCACACTATGAAGTGAAAATCTATAAGATAAAACTAAGAGTAGATCAGTTCTTACTAGATAAGCTATATCTAAAAAAAGAACATGCAAAGATGGGTGAGAGAGAGAGAGAGAGAGAGAGAGAGAGAGAGAGGAATGAATACACCTCACTAGGTGCATGGACTAATACAAAACATGTTGTGATGCTGAGTGATGTTGGATATCTTGGATATCTTGGGTATGATTTACCAAGAGTGATATCACAAATGGATTTGAGTGCCCAATTCCCTGAGAGTGGCTCAATAATGTAAATTCTAGCCCTTTAGCTCCATCGTCACCTACTAAGTGAAGCTATGTGATCATGAATGTGATAATTGATGTTTGGATTATGTGCCTAATCCCTTTGAATAGGTGACTCAAGAATACAAATGCTAGCTAGTCCTTTGTCTCCATTATTGCCCTAGTAAGTGAAGATATGAATGGATACCAATATTAAATGTCTGTTATATGAGATGGATCTTAAAACCCATGAATGTACGATGATCTAAAAATGGTTGTGTGGATAGTCAAATGTATGTTGAAAACTAGGCCACTCTTAGCCACTCTAAAAGATGGAGATTAGGCTTGTATGAAAGCCACTCTAAAACTAGTGTACTAGGTTTATATGAAAGCCACTAAAAATTTATGCCAACCACCTATAGATGGAATAGGCACACAACTATTGATAATGCCTAGGTAATGTTAAACTTGAAAAGAAAACAAATGTGCTACATATATTACCCCTAATCATTAGTGTCTGAAACTTGGATTTTGATCTAGAAGTTATACCAACTATCATATCTAAAATTAGAAGTGAGATCCATCATTCCATGCATAAATCCCCCTATATCTAGATTCTTTGAGTAAAAGTTTACTAAAAAATACTAATTCTAAACTAGTATGACTATGCAAAATTATAGTTAAACCTACTTTTATACTTGCTTCTAGAAAGTCTAGGTTTTATACTATTTGGATATGAGCACCAAAAATTGATAGTATTGGCACTAACATTGTAGTCCAATTTTGGTGTTATTGTCTTGGGCCAAATTTGGTAATTATTCTGACATTTTCACTATCTACCTAGTTTGTTCTAACTGGTTTGATTTTTGGTTGTTGTTCTAGGTGTGTTAAAAGCTAGATTTTTTTACTGTAAGGAGTGCTAATATCTATTGATAAAACCCTTGTTTATTTCCCCCTCTTTTGAGGGTAGGAATGAAGACCCTATAATGACTACCCTTAGAATAAAAATCCTTACAAGTATGTTATGCTATGCAATACATGATATAGTAATGATAAGTGGCAAGATATCTCAAAATATATCATAGTTTGTAACTAAGGTTGTTAGATCAATAGGGGTATGCCTAGATAGATATAACAATGTAATAGCAAGTGCAATGTACTAAAATGGAACTACAAATATAATTATATATTAGTTTTTAGTTGTTAGTTGTCATGGAGGGATGAAACATGTTGTCCATCATGACATCCAAGAAAGTAAGATAATGCATGATGTGGATTATGGCATTGCAAATAATGAGAAGAAAACAAACAATCAAGCATAAAAGGAAAGAATCAAGAAACATATGAAAGTGTCTAAGGGGCCAAAAAAACAAGGGACATGGGAACATGTCACTCAAACTAGAAAGCAAGCATACAAGGCATGTTCAAATGTTGCATGCACATACAATTGAAACAAACAAGGGTTGGCACAAGGGCCACAATCACATAGAAGAGTAGAGCCAAATGACATAGCAAATGTCATAAGGTACATACATGAATAAAAGTAAAGTACATTGGAAAATGTCCTAAGGCACATATAAGAGGAAAAAAAGGAACTAAAAAATGAAATTAATATATATATGCAAAGAAAGAAAGGAAATCATGTGAATGATGGAAATAAAATAGCATATAACTAATCAAAGCAAGAGTGTGAAAGTATGCAATACATGTTATTACAATACTAGGTATATTATAGGAAATAGACAAGTGCTATATACTAGTGAGTGTTGATAGAGTAATCTATGTAAGCTAGTAAATAATGTTTATCAACATGATAACTAGAGTGCATGGTGTAGGAATGACATCACCTAGATGGTGTGGTCATGTATAAGATGCCCCTAGTGTGTATATATATATATATATATATATATATATATATATCAATGTATTAAATGTAGAAGTAGGATGCTCCTTCAATGGGTAGAATGAGGCAATCAAAGAGCTTGATGTTACTACACACACTCAAAGGAGATCAAGTGAAGCATGGTAATGTAGATAAATATATAAACAATATCATAGAAAAACAAATGTAAGTCTAGCATGATAGTAGAAATGTAAAGCATGGATGATCCATACAATAAAAATATTTTTGGTGTTTTGACATATTTAAATGTTTTTTGGAATTTTTGATATGTTTTATTTTTTTTGTATTTTGAATTATTATGAGCTATGTACAATCAATCACATGAAGACTATGTATAAATTTTTTAAAAGAAATTATGTAAAATTAAGTTTAAAAAGAGATGATACTAATTGATGAGTCTCATGGGAGACTCCCTATAATGGTGTCATGTATCAAAGAGAGGAATCATGTGTGATCATGAAACATGATGGAAATGTTAAGACTATTTCTCTAAAAAATGCATATGTTGTAAATGATCTAAACTCTCTAAAGTAGAAACTATGTGTGGGGTCCCCTTATAAATTTTAGAAGTGGTTTCAACTATATGTCTCTTAAAGAACCCATTTGGTAGTAGGATAAACTCTTTACACATGTGCTCTATGAGTAGATGCATGAGATCTCAAAGATACTGTCCTATGTGTTAACACTGTAGCTAGAAGCTATCTAGAATCTTGAAGTTATGAAGGTGTATGAACTCTTTGTGCTATAAATAGATGCCTCAAATACTTCTAAATTGGAACTAGAGGAGGAACTATAACTAGTTGTAAAACTAAAATTGGTGGCAAAAATGAAACTAGTGACTACAAAATAATAGATGCCTCTGAAGTGGGGAGTGGTAACTCATATGGGACTCCACAAACTATAACAACCTAAATAGTATGAATGAATTTCATGCATCTATGAACTATAAAAGG
>JARHVA010004697.1:0-7500 GCA_037957365.1 Torreya grandis | reverse complement strand
TGGATGTTAAATTATAAACCATAATCTATAAACCCTAATTATACATCAACCCACTATAATAAATTTCATAGGATGGATTCATTTTTAATATGAATCTCAATCTAATAACAAGTAAATTAGATAATGCATATGAAAAATAAGGATGATTGAAAATTGTTTACACTATGCTTGCAATGTTTCACATTTATTGGTTGTATTCATTTTAGAAATAACCTTCAGTCACATATGTGAACCATTGTGAAAATATGATTATTTACACTTGTTTTCAATATGCCTATAATGTTTCACATTTATTGGTTGGATTAATTTTAAATATAAACCTTAGCTCATACATGTGAACAACTATGAAAATAGGATGATTGATACTTGTGTAGATGATACCTATGATGGCTCACATTTAGAGTAGATAGAATTCAATTCTATATATTAACCCATTATTAAAATTATACCTAAGGTAATTATTAATAGTGAATATAACTTGAAATTTTTATTAGAATTTAGTGTCAATCATAAGCATAGTGTTTACACATGTTGTTATTAAAATATCATATTAAAAATATATCCAATCTGCACTTTTCCTAACTCTAAACATGAATAATTGTAGGCATAGTGCACACAAGTATCAATTATCTTATTTTTAATATTGTTTACAAGTATTTTTAACATGTAATACCTAAGATTCATATTCAAAATGAATCAAATATATCAAAGTTACTAAACTGGGAGGTAACCCATTCTAAACGTGAATAATTATAGGTGTAGTGGTTCACATGTATTATTGGATTTAGTTTTCATTATACTTATGTTTCATGTTCATAATGCATCCATCCTATGAAAGTTATTATAGTGGTAACTATTACATTATGAAAAATAAAACAAAACACTTTTAAAAGGTCATTATTCCATATTAATTTAATTTATTTCTATATAGAACTACATTACTTCATTCTACCATATTGAAGTGGGTATGTATGGAAACATATTTCACATGTACAAGCTTAAGAATATTTTGGCATGAGTTCATCAAATTACATATTATAAAACATACTAGTTACATGAATGTTTTCTATAATGATAAGGATAAGTGTTAGGTTATTCATAACACATTAGACTTCTCTATGGATTACATGAGTGTTGATTAAAAAAATTTCAAATAAAAGGGGTATGATTGATAGAGGTTGCTCATTATTATTTTGAACTATATTAGATGTTAAACAAGGAAGTGGATAATGACTAAATAAGAGATAGAAACTATATAATAATGAGTGGCATGATGGGGATGCTGGAGACATAATGTCATAACATCCCTAGGTTCTTTCTATTGTCATATAAAGAACCATTACACACATAGTGAAACTAATAAGTCTAGTGTAGTAAATAAACATGCATATTTTATAACATGGGGATGGTAGAAACATAATGGAACCACATCATGGAGTTATTAAATTATAATGACATTTGAATAAATTATGAATAATAAATTACGAACTCATTTGAAGAGACTAGGTTAGATAATTCTATTAATCAAGATTAAAATTATAACATCCAATGTCAAAAAGGGAATGGATATGTCACAAAAATAATTGGGACATCCCATATTACATTATATAGTTCTCACATGTATCACACTTACTAATAGGTTAGGTCTTACATAATACTATGTCTTGTGAATGCTATTAAAATAATTCATTGATTAGGGATGGCCTTGAGGTTTCTCCCAATCATACTTTTTAAAATTTTGATCCATGATTGTGTGCTTCTAATAGATTAATCCTTGGATTCATCTTCACTCATCTTTGAAGGATGTTTCACTTTCACATCCTCTATGAAATGATCACTCTCCACCTATTATTTATTGGCATTATATTTCTTATTCATTATAATGTCCCCTTTGGTTGATTTTTCCATCTAGTATCAAGTTCATCTTGGTCTCTATTATGGAATTATTATGTGTTTGTATTTAAGGCATAATATTCTTAGCATGTGGTATACGATCTCTACCCTTTGTGATCAAATATATTTATTCATAAGATCTAAATATTTTTTTATGGATCTTGTTGTATATGGACCATGCCTATGAATTTGGATATCTATGTGGTAGATAATTCATGGTTTAAGGAGCTTTGTGCATGCTAGTGTAGAAGCTAATATCAAGGACAATTGATGGTTTTTATGCTTTATGCCATCTAGTTTGGGTATATTTAATGTTATTATTTATCACATTTTATATTTTATTGAGAGAGGGATATAAGGTCTTGACCTTTAAGTGTTATCCTCCCCTCAACCTAAGAGTTTTTGTTGGCCTAGTTTAGAAGTGTCAATGGCTTTTTTGGGAGGTCTGTGTTTCAATTTCTATTTCAGCTTTTATGTGGATCCTCTATGTTTACATATTCAAGGTACGTAACCTTGTGATGGTGATTTAGGGTTATAGCCCTTTTAATTATTTTTATAATATGTAATGGTTCTTGTTCTACCATTTTTATCCCTTATGTTTATTTTTGGTAATCTTAGTGGTGAGTATTGTGGTATGTTGGGGATCTTTGTAGATCTAAGAAAGTGTCATCTCTAATTTATTTTTGAAGGTTTTCTTGTCTAATTTTTGAGTATATTTTTTGTTGGGAAAAATTTCCCCTATTTTATATTTCACATTGATGATATTTGTTAAATATCTCTTCATAATCTTAGTTCATAGCTTTGGTATTAAAAAAAACATTTTGGTTCATAACTCTGGTCAGAAGTGTTTACCCTTAATCAAAAAAATCATTCATCATTCATTTATTGAGATGTAAACCTATGATAATGATGTTATTAAAACATTTAATAAAAATAATAATATTTTCATAGGTAAAAAAACATGTGCCCTCTGACATACTAATATTTTTTCATTTTTAAACTTTATTGCAACTTGTTTTCACTATACATGTAATGTTTGACATTTATTGGTTGGATTCATTTCGAATATGATGGGTATGGTAGAGATACACTGATGACACATGTAATACCTAAGCTTCATATTAATAATATATTTCACATTTATTCTTAACATGTAAGACATAAGATTCATATTCATAATAAACCAAACCTATGGTTTTTTTAAGTGGTAGTCATGCACTCTAAATGGGAACCATTATAAGCACAATATTTTACACATATTATTGAATTTATTATTTATTTATACTTAGGATTCATGTTAAAAGTGAATAAATCCTATTAAATTTACTAGAGTTTGTGATCATCATAGATGTAAACATGAGCCATTGTGTTAGATATTGATTACATATTAAAAAATAGTCCAACTTCTGATTGCTCTAAGAATGGGAATTTGATCAATCTAAATATGAACCATTAGAGGTGTATTTCAAATAAGTATCACTTTTAATATTTGTGACAATACCTAATATTTATATTATATATTAATCCATCATGAGAAATATCTTAAAGTAGGTGGTTACCCACTTTAAATGAGAACCATTACAGGGATAGTGAAATAATCATATTTTTCATTTTTACATAATGTCTATAATATTTTAGAATTTATGTTGAATTTAAATATTTTTAAACATAAATCTAAGATTTATATTCTAAATGAACCTAAATTTAATATTTATTATAGTGGGTAGATGTTCATTGTAAATTTGAACCATTACAATTGTAATGAAAATAAGTGTTAATTGACATGTTTCTATGTGTGCAATAGGTACATTCTTGAATTAATTTTATGTTATATCTCAATTTCATATTCAAAATTAATCATAATTCTATAAATATTGTCATTGATGTCAAATGTCTAGCATTGTTGGTGACAAAGGCCCCATAACACTTAATGGTGTTTTTAATGTTCATATCTTGGCTAAAGTGTGTTAATATTTATTTAATATTAATGAATATATTTTTGGTTGAATAAATTCAAAATATGCCCATGAATAATTAAAAGAGTCACAATATAAAGATAAAATAAGGAAAGGATGCATTTTATCATGAAGGGTCGCTTTGAGGAATTCACAAAATCACCAAGTGAAGACAAAAGAGGGTATGTCACATTTTTTCCATGAAGAGTCACCTTAAAGAATTTGAAATGTCACTAAGACATAGGAAAAAGGGTAAAGGACACATTTTCTCATGAAGGGTCACCATGTGACTTTTAAAATACAAGGATTTGAAGGGTTATGCAAATATGGCACCATTTTTCATGAGGATTGAAGGGTCACAAAGGGTGAATGCCAAAGGTCTTTTGGTAAGCTATAAATAAATCCTTAGGAAGCCATTTGTAATATGTGAGAAAGAGCATGGTTTGTAATTTTTATATATTACTTATAAGAGGAGAGGAGAGAAAAGAAAGAGATAGAGTTATGTGTTATCATTTGTTGAGAAAGCAACATTGAGAGATAGTTGTGTGGTATACACAATAGGGGTCGGTGCTCTTATGGGTTGGTGCTCATGAATAGTTATTATGTTGGTCCTCAATAAATGGGTTAGTGATCATGAATATTTTTTGTGTTGGTGTTCAATAAATGGGTTAGTTATCCTACAATTTAGTTTTTGTGAATATTTTAGTTTGAGTTGGTGCTCATTTGTATACTTGAGATTGTTCTCCATGGTTTTCCCCAAATTGGGTTTCCATGTTAAAATATGGTGTCTCTTTATCTTGTGTGGTGTTTATTGTTTTTTTTTTATTACATATATCAAATGAATGATTAAGTGGAATTTGATTAAGTAAAATTTTATAAGACATATGCTATACTGATTCACCCCCCTCTTAGTATATCCTATACTTAATAATTGGTATTAGAGTAAGTTCCTTTGGAAAGAGTTTTATAGCTTGAAGGTAGATCAGGGAAAACATGATGGTTGGATCACATGGAGGTTATTATAAAACTAAGGCACCTTTGTTTGAAGGGACAAATTATGCTTTATGGCGCATAAGGATGAGGACTTACTTGATGGCCCTTGGATTTGATATTTCGCAAGTAGTGTTAGAGGAATAAAAAGAGCCACAAACACTTGTAACTACTCTGATGGAAAACAAGGCAAGTGAAAATAATACTAAATATTTAAATTTTTTTATGTTATTTATATGAATCAAAATTTGTTTAAGTTATGCAATGCAAATCTGCTCATGAGACTTATGTAAAGATTGAGAATATTTACAAAGATTATGGAAAGGTTCAATGGGCTAAGCTTTAGACTTTTAAAAGATAATATGAGAATTTTAATATGGAAGAGGAAGAAAATATAGTGAGCTATCTTTTGTGGGTTGATCAACTAGTTAATTAGATTCATGGTCTTAGAGAAAATTTAGAAGAATCAATAGTGGTATAAAATGTTTTGAGATCTCTACCAATGAGATATGATGTAAATTTTTTGACAATTGAGGAGATGAAGGATCTAGCCAAGCTAAATATGGATGAGCCACATGGTATTCTTATGTCATATGAGATATGTACTAAATAAGAGAAACCTTCAAAGAGGGAAACTACTTTCAAGACATCAAAGAAAGAGAAAGACAAGATTCAAGAATCAAGTGATAACTCTAGTGATGAGGAAGATGATAATGGATCTCTATTCATTTACAACCCTAAAAAGGGCACAACTAAATATCAAGGAAATTTTCAATTTAAATGTTTTAAACGTGGTAAGATTGGACATTTTACAAATAGATTCCTAGATAAGAATAATGGTGACAATGAAGAATGAAAGTATATGTACAAGAAAAAATTCAAAGGCAAATACAAGAAGTGATTTAAGAAGAAGATTTTATATTCTAAAGATCTTAGCTCAACCAAAGATAGTAGAGTCAGTGACTCGGATGAAGAAGAGAATCTATTCATGACCATACATGAAGATGCCTCCATAATCAAAAGTATAGATAATTAAAAAGAATAACATGTTGAAAGAAAATATGAAGCTGAGGTGAATCTAGAAGGAGAACTCATTTGTGCCTTAGAATAATTATAAGTTGTTGAGAAAAAGAATAAAAGATTAAAACACCATATCAATAAAAATGAAAAGAAATCAAAGGAAATAATTGAATATCTACAAGCACACATTGAAGAAGCTAAAAAAAATGAAAAAGATATAACAACACAGCTGCAAAATGTAAGTGAATAATGTGAAAGTTATGTAATTGAAATTTCCTCTTCAAAAGAAGATATTGAGAAAGAAGTCAATGATAAAGTAGTTAGTGATTCAAAATTTGAGGATAGCACTAACATGTTGAATAAGATATTGGAAAGCCAAAAGTCAATATTAGATAAGATAGGTATCCAATTTGAAAATAAAAATAGCTATGTTGAATCTCTTTGAAAAGAGGAAACAAAAAGGGAAGAAGTGAAGAATAGAAAGGACATCTCAAATAAAGAAGGCTAGAAGGAAAAATGCTAAAAATGATAATTAGGCTAGAGATACACAAATAGGTTCTATTTTCATGGTTACTATTTTTATTTTAATGGATATGTTCACAAGAAAAAATAATGTTAGAAAAGAGCTAACAATTTCAAAAATAAGGAGAAGGAAAATCATGTAGAGTCAAGTAGAAGCTACAACTCTTTTGCTCCTATATCAGGGTTTGATGAAGAGGCCATAATATGTTACACATATAATAATTTTAGACACATAGCCTGGTATTATAGAAGCATGTTTGAGTTAGTCAATAAGAACCAAATATTTAAGGCTCCATTCATCAAGAAGAAAGGTCATACAAGTTCATGGTAGAAGAAACAACCTAGAGATTCTATGTTAGTCTAGAAAACTTTGCATGCAAAAAATGAAGAACATCCATGGTTCATTGGCAGTGTATGTTTGAGGCACATGACAAGATACAAGAGAAATTACATAACTCTAAAGAATATCAATGGTGGAATAGTGAAATTCAGAGACAAAACCACTATTATGATAGCCAAAAAAGGTACTTTGAGTTTGGATAATGGTAGAACTAAAAATAAGATTGTATTATATGTAGGAGGTTTTTAAGCATAATCTATTGCGTGTAAGTTAAATATTTGATTAAAGATACACATTAAAATTTTATGTAGAAGGTTGTGAGATTATTAAAAAAAATAAAATGAGCTGATTGCATATGCTCAAAGGATAGGAAATAATTTATATGTGTTATTAGAGATCTTCACAAAGGCATGATCAAAGGACACATTCAAGGATCTATGAGAGGATTTGGGAGTAATTTATTGTACTTATTTCCTTTGAGGATCAACATCAATTGAGGGAGAGCTAAGTGTTAGTTCTAGGCTAGGCCTTTTGCCATTGATGTCAAAGGGGGAGAAGTGCAAAAATAGGTACAAAACATAGGGTAAAATAATAGGTACAAAGGAATATGTAAAGGATGATATAGTAAGAGGGAGTTATTTTATATGCAATTTGGCATGTCCAATATAGGTTTCATGATGTGGAAGTTTTAGTTTGAGGTTGCCATCAATGACAAATGGGGAGATTGTTGGAAATATTGTCATTGATGTCAAAGGTCTAGTATTATTTGTGTCAAAGGCC
>JARHVA010004696.1:1312500-1468034 GCA_037957365.1 Torreya grandis | reverse complement strand
AAAATCATCTAAGAGTCATAAATCTTATGAACCTAAAAATCTTTAAATGGATTATTAATTTGATTTACTTTTATCTCAAGTCTAAGTAGTATCTATCATCACCTCTATCATTAGCACATGTCATAATTTGGTATAGTGTGGCCTTGTTGGCTCTAATTCATAATTGTATTTGACCCCTTTATCATGATCCCATAGATAAATAAACGTTGTCATTTCTTGTTTCCTTGCAGTCATGGAGTCATGAATGCTTATTTGTTCTCAATGTGAACTTTAGAGAACTTCATGGATCCTTGTGTTTATTAAATCAAATTTATTATAACACTCATTTTAATACCTCATATCCACACATAGATATATTATGAAATGAGACCTCATATGCTTTCAATTATTTCTTTGACATTAACCTTCACTACATATGCTGAAATTGAAACATGTAACAGTCCTTAATTTATTCACAGTCACGACTCATGGAGTCTTGAAAGCCTTTAAGGTCCTTAATGTAGACTCTAAAAATATATTGGAAAATCAAATCAAATTTATATCATTTTACATTCATATATTTACCTATAAAATGAATAAACATGTCACATTATATTTAAAAACAATAATAAATTTCATATATCACTTAATAAAAACTTGTGATATCAAAGAGGTTACATGAATATAATCCATGGCTAATATATTCTCTCGAACCTCAAAACATTAACTATGTATATCTCAATATTCATTATGTAATTTTTCAAAATGTTGGTCACTTATGAACTAAAATAACTCGGATTAGTTTTTCATATCTAGTTCAGTTTTAGTTTGATTTTGAATGGCCACTATACGTCCAATGTGATTCACCCCTTAAGGTAGTGATAAGAGACATGTATCCACCCTTTATTTTTGGTCACTATAACTTTAGTTAATAATGATTTCATGTCTTTAATCTTAATAGAGAATCTCAACCCTACACATGTTGTAATCATGTGGCCTTGAAGTCATCAAGGTCACATAGTGCTTCATTCATTTTTTAAATTCACATTTCCTCCATGGAAGTCTTATATTATTAATTCACATCTACATTAGCTCAAATCTAGGTTTTATTTATCCCCACATCTATTGTGGCATGTGTCATCATCTAGTACAATGTGGCCTTATTAAATCTATATATTTATTACTTTTTTTCCTTTATTGTGTTGAAACAAAGTAACACACTTGGCCATTTATTTTTCCCTCACAATCACGAAGTCATGGAGGTTTATTTTATCTCAAAGTGAACTTTAGTGAGTCATAGAGTCACATATACTTCTTTATTCTCAATGTGAAATTTAGTTTAATTACATGGATTCTTAGATTTATTAAATCCACTATATATTGTCCCTTGTCTGAATATATTCTCTCCTTAGCTTACCTTGAAATCACTTGATGACATCTTGTGAACTGATTCCTTATAGGCTCAAATTATTTATTCACCTATATATTTTACTGCATTTATTTAATTTGAAACATGTGGAAACCCTTGATCACTTTATAGTTAATGACTCATAGAGACATTTATCTTATTTATTTTTATGTCTCTACCTGGACCTATATTATGAATAAATATGTCAGAGTTATATTCACAAACTCTAATAAATCACTAATATCACTTAATAAAACTTGCAATATAAAATAAGACCCATGATGCTCATCCAGGGGTTAACACATCATAAAGACACCATGATCATATTTTAAAGTTTGAAAAATGGGCCACACATGACTTTAAATAATTTATGATATCAAGAGGACATGTGTGGGTCACAATATAATCATGGGATCAAGGGTTCTCAATACATCAATTTACTCATTCAAATGAAAATAATCTTTTTATGGATGGTTTAATTTATTAAACTTATTTCAAACTATAGTTGGGTCTGCTTGATATGATGGCCACAAGGGGCATAAAGTTTATAATTTTTAAAACTTGGGCGAAATTGTGCATGTAACAGGAATAAAGTGTAACCTATTAAATTTGGATGTGTGTGTGTGTGTGTGTGTGTGTGTGTTGTGTGTGTGTGTGAGAGAGAGAGAGAGAGAGAGAGAGAGAGAGAGAGAGAGAGAGAGAGAGAGAGAGAGAGAGAGAGAGAGAGAGAGAGAGAGAGAGAGAGAGATGAGAGAGAGAGAGAGAGAGAGAGAGAGAGAGAGATTCAATCAAAATTTATCAAGGGTACATATTGTTTTATTATATGTATAATCAATCTAATCAAGATCTAGACCAAATTTCTAATGCAAATTGAACTATGAATGCATTGTGAAAATAAAATAAACTTAGAAGATAAGTTTTAATTTCTTGTTTTCTATGTTTTGACTTGATCTAATTAAATTTATATCTCATTTTAGAATAAAAAAAATGGATCTCTACTTATAAAAGAAGTGGGAACATGTTGATCAACATAAAAATAACCTATGATAATTAAATAGACATCAAAATTAATATCATAATTAATTATTCTCTCTTTTATTTTCTTTCATTTTTCTTTTTACATCGTCAGCCAAAAATGTTAAAAAGACTTATAATTTTGAAATTCCTTGATTGATTGATTAATTTAATAATGGTGTTAACATTTTTCCATTACCCTCTGGGTATGTAGACAACATCCACTCTTTGGTCATATAATGGTCCCTCAATAATTTTATGGATCCAATGTATATGGTTGGATTATGTGAATGAAAGTTTCAAAGTAGGTGGAAATATAAAGTTAGTAGTTAATACATGATCTGATTTTCAAAAGTAAAATGTCAGTGGATATTTGGAAGAATACAAGGGGGTAGAATCTTGTCTAAATCCTATTTTAAAATAATATTTAGATATATAGTCATTTAAAATATATGGGTATAATAGAGTGTTTAATGAAAAAGATCTTGATGTCTTAGTACTACCTAGAATCCCAGCAGTGGAATGTCAAGTCTTAAAGGGTTATAGGTGTGATTAATAATGGACCCATCTATATAAATTTGGAGGTCTTTAACATTTCATTTTAACTATAAATGATTTAAGCTTTTTATGAGTTTACTAGTCTAGTTAGGATTTGTCAAAGCTTTTCCCATTTAATAAGACCACCTTCATCATCAGTTTGCATCCACATCTTATTATCAAAGTACAAATAATTTTCTTCACCATTAGACTAATCAAAGGGTGTACTTATTAAAAATATTTACAAATCATCATAAATAATACCTTTTAAATTTAAAAGTATTTTGTATGTTAAAGTGTGATATCATTTATTTTTAATTGACCCTAAAACATAGTTTAAGAATACCAAGAAAAATTATGGTTAATAATTTTGTAAGACTTTGACTATCACTATATTGACTTATATATTTCAATAAATCAATTGGGAACCAAAAAAAACATTAAAGGCCTTTCTACATAGAAATGAAGGCATGGACATGTTCATGTAAGGCCTTAACAATGAGATCACATGACATTCATTTATAAAAACTCATTGACCATTAAAGTTTCTAAGAACTTTGACAAGAGAATCACACATTCAATTTGTGCATGGTTTCATAGGCAATACACAATAATTACAAAAAAATGAATCAAATTTATAATAAAGTATTATATAAATTTAATTTTACAATATTCAATTTAATAAAAATTAAGAGAGGGGGTAGCTTGGAGATTTATAAATGGGAAGGTGAAAATTCTTCCTCCATTGTTGATGTTTAAAGCTCTCTTCTTTGTCTCCTTGTTTCTTTTGTCCCCTTGCAACATTGGTTCTATGGTTGTCTTCTATAGGTTTTGTTTGTGTTTTGTCCCCTTCCTCTAACAATTGTTCTTTGATTGTATTTTTTCTTTTTTCTTTTATTTTTTCCCCTTGTTTGTTTTGCCCAAAAAAATTGTGATTGGTTCTTTTTGCTTGAGAGACTTGGGGAGAAATCTGGTTATTCATGCATTTATGAGTTTATGTTATGGAAAGGGTTGAAAGGTTAATTTATTATCATGTGGAGAATTTGAAGGATGGTAGTATTAATTGTGCACTAAATCATGAGGAGGATGTTAATAATGGCCACGATTAAAACATTATAGAAGGTGTGGTGGTTGGTGAGAATGAATAGGAAGGTGCTAGAAAAAACCCTTTTTTGGAGAACCTACAATACAAGGATGCTTCAAAGCATTTTGAAGGTGGAAAATTCATGTTTAAAATATCAGATGTGGGTGAAGATGAAGTCTATAATGGCATCAATCCCAAAATTGGTAAGTCATCTGGTCTCAAAAATATCTTGTCTCTATTTCCAAATGAATCAATGGAAAAGGATTTACAAGCTAAGGAAGATCATTGGATGAATGTTGGGGTATTTTTGTCTATTGGAATATAAATTCATCACCTTCTAGAATTTGTTTTGATAATTGGTTGAATTCTATTTGGGGTAAAAATTGGAATTTATATATCTTTCTGTATAATGTTCCATAGGGTCATTTTCATGATTTTGTTTAAAAATTCAAAGATGCAGATATTGGTAATTATCAAACCTCTCTACTATGTAGGGTAGTAAGTTTTTTAAGTTTATCTTGTGGAACCCAAAATTAAACTTTGAATAAATTTCAGTCAAGGTGATCCTAAGATGGGTAGATATTGAGAATGTTCCTGTCTAAATTTGGAAAATTTTACTTAAAGCTCTTAAGCCCCTAAGATATTGCTTAAGGTGGAATATTCAAGAAGATACCTGACTCATATACATGCAAGGGTTTCAATTTTATTGGCCTTGTTGAAAGTTTTTCCTATTACCCTTCTGATTAATATTAAATATGAATCCTTTTCCTATCCCATCAAAGGACTAGGTGGATTAATGCTTGTTTCTTATGCAAAAAGGATGGTCATATTAGAAAAGATTTTCCTCAACTTAGGAAACTAGAAAGGGTGATTACCCTGACCTTAAAAAATAATATATCTATAGGTAATGATATTTTTTAAAATAATGTTTTTAATTATGATGATAATGCTGTGGTTAGAGAAAACCCATGTTTTGTGTCAGAACCCTGTTCTAGTCAAGCACCCTCTAGTGATGGCTTGGGGGGTCCTAGTTCACCTAAGGGATTTAAAGATGAAGTTTTCCTTAACATTTTGATTGAAAAGTAATTGGTGAGTATGAAGTGTGATAATTTTGGTCTTAGGTCTTCTTGAAATTGTGATCATATGGTAATTCTTCCCTTTGTGTAAGAGAGTCCTTCTTTAACCCCATTCTGGACCCTAAATAGAATGAATTATTAGTGTAAGATCTCCCCTACAACAAGGGTAGACTATTGGATGAATATGTTTTTATTTTAGTGAATCTAATTATGTTAAAAAATTATACCCTTAGCCCCTTTTCCTCTATTTTGTCCATGAGTTGTGATGAACATGTTCCCATGGTGCTCTCTCCCACTCTAAGTGGTGATGTAAAAAATGAGGTTATTTTGTATAGAGATATACCTCTTAAAATATGTTGGTTCAAATGTTATCTTTGGTGGGCTACTTATAAATAATGGTATGAGACTAAAAATTGAGGCCAATTTGGAACCCTTATTATTTTCTCCTAGGGGTGATGATGGAAAGCTTCTTAAAGGATATTTAGGAGCTGCTGAGGATAGTAAGAAGAAATCCAAAGAAAATAAGGTTCTTTAGTGTTTTACAACATTATACCAAAATAAAGGAGGATTAAGGCCTCTAGTATACAAAGATAGGATCCCCTCTCTCTTTTTATGAAGGTTGTAAGTTAGAATATGAGGGGCCTAGAATCCCCCGATCATAAGCCAATTGTTAGATAGTTCAGGTACTCAATAGAAAACATTGATTTTTTACTACTTTAGGAAGTTAAGGTTGTTAGCTTCAAGATTGATTTTGTTCAAAGATTCATTTAGCCTAATTCTACCTATTTATTTACCTCTCATCTAAAATGGAAAGGTGGTGCTTCCATATTAATCAATCATGAGCAGAAAGAGTCAATATTTGAATCTAGTTCTTTTCCTTGTCATAGAGTTGTATGGGTCACTCTCGAAAGTGAGGATCAGGTGTTTAGAATATGAAATATATATGCACATGATGACTATGGATAAAGGTATATCTTATGATTTTGGATAGATTATAATTTAAAATACATACTATGGATTCTGGGGGATATTCTAATATGATAAAGGAAAAAAGAGGATAAACAAGGGGGTGATATGACTGTTTGGAAAAGAAATGAATTATATTTTTGGTCTAAACTAAAGTGGATGTTTAAACTCTCTAACCCTCTTAATTAGGTAAAAAATTATAAAAAAAATATCTAGTACACATGGTGCAATAATTAGGTCTCTTATAAGAGAGTGTATTGTAGGCTTGATAGGTTTTACTTCAAGAAGAATATTTTTGAAGCATGGTAGGACAAGGAGTGTAACACAGTGAAGGTCCTTTTGTTCATGATATCCGATCACCATTCCATTGAAATGTCTATTTTTTTAAATATCTAAAGGGGTCATAATGTTCCTAAGTGGAAAGGGATATATAAATTGAATGTTGTAAATTTGAGCAATCCATATTTTATAAGTTGAATACATTATCCATGGAGCATTGGTAAGTTTACTGTTGATTCTTCATCTTCCACTGATAAGTGGAAATGTTTTATGATCTTATTTAATAATTTTACTAGAACTTTTAGTAAACATCAAGCAATCATGAGAAGGAAGGTGACCTGTAATACTTAGGAGAATCTGATTATTTATGAATTAAGGCTCCAAAATGAATTGAATAATGCTATGTTGCTTGATCAACTAAAAAACCTAAAACATGTTATCTGATGTCATAAAAAAATTATTGCTCAGGGGGGCCAAGTATGATCCAAGATAAACTAGATTAAAATTAGTGATAAAGGTTCTCAATTCTTTTTCAACTATTTGAGAGCAAAGCATCGAAAAAGTAAAATCACTTTGATTGATTATGGAGGGAATGTGTCTAGTAACCCAACTATGATAAAATATCATTCTTTTCCTTCTACTTTGATATGTTTTTTTCAAATAGATCAAACTCTATGGTTGAACACTACAAATAAATCTATCTTAACTATATTCCTATGAAAGTATCAAGTGGATAGACCATGATGATTGATAGTGAGATATCCCTATATGAGATTAAGGAAACCATTGACTCTTTGAAGGTAGACAAATCCCTTGGATTTGATGGGTTCCATAGGAGTTATACAAGTCAAATAAGTATTAGATTGTTACTGAGTGCCTGGGGTTCTCTAATGAAATAATTGAAGCTGGTATATTATGGCCTGATATAAATAGTGGGGTGATTAAGATCATAACAAAATATGGAGAACTCTCTTTGGTAAAAACTAGGAGACCAATAACCCTTATCAATGTCTCTTATAAGATCCTTTCTAAAACTATTTTTAGAAGGTTTTCCTCTATCCTACCTTCAATGATCTTTGTTACTCAAGTAGGGTTTATTGAAGGTAAGTACATCCTAGATAATGTTCTCTACAAATGGAAGGTATGTATTAGGTTTGAGATTAATGGAAAGATGTTGGGATGATCCTAATTGATTTTAAAAAATACTATGACATGATTGAGTGTTTGTTCATTAATTTAATGTTGAAATCCTTTGGGGTCTAAGAAATATTTTGTAGAGTGGTAAATGTCTTGTTTAAGGATGCCTCAAATGTTATAGAAGTTGATGGTGATTTGACTTAATCCATTTAAATTCAAATTTAAATTAGAAAAGGGTGTCCTTTGGCCCCCTTTCTTTTTATTTTGGCTACTGAAGCACTTTACTATTTGATAAGAAGCTCATAAGTTGGTCCTCCGATTAAAAGGTATCTCCTTACCTAATGGAGTAGATATGATAGATATTTTATTTTATTATGACTCTACTTTATTTTTGAATATTGAAAGAGAAAATATTCAATAGGTGGCTAGAAGAATCAACATATATTATTCTACCTTTGGGTCCAAAGTGGCTCTGCATAAATCATGTATGATTATATGGAATGAAAACATGTCGTAATGTCTGGTGGAGTTTGCATGGTAATGGAAAGACCCTAATCAAATGGTAAAATACTTGGGTATTCCTTTTTATTTTATTCCATCATTAAAATAGATGTGGGAATGGTTTTATGTTCAAATTAATAACAAGATTGGTAAGTGGCATAGTTGATTCTTATCTCTCTCTCGAGAAGAATCCAAGTTTGTGAGAAAGTTCTTTCTTCTTATAGTATATATTATGCCTCTTATTAGATGTTTAATAAGTCCCAAATAAATCTGTTACATATATTTATAAGATATTTTTTTATGGTTTAATGGTAATGGAAATATAGAAAGGCATGTTATGGCATGGTAAATATGTTTTGTTCTTAAAAAATTTGGAGGGCTTAGATTGAAATACCTTAGGCTTCACGGTATCTCTTTGGATTTCAAGTGGATCATTAGTTCCATGGATTGGGATGATCCATGGAATATTTTTTATAGACACAATATCATGAGGGGATTCCCAAAAGTAAAATCACCATGGAAAGGTATACACATCTCAGAATTATTTGTTGGTTCATTTCTTGTGCAAATTCAAGGTTCTCTAATTTTTTGGTCTATTTTGAAAGCTTGAGAGCTGGTAAAACACCTTGTTATTGTGCCTCCTATCTTCAATGGGTTGGGGTTTAAGTTCCAAGTATAGGTCTATATGGTGTAACATCTTAGTTTAAAAAGGGACACTTTCTCTTACTAGAGGGTGCTTAATTTTTTTTGTTCTCCAAAGGCTTAATATATTTAAAAGACTTATTATTTTTCAATGGTTGGGTATCATTCATTAAGAATAGAGAAAATTATATGATCCTGAGGTCTCAAAGGAGAACCTATACTCTTCTCACTAAGGCTATGATGAATGATATAGGTGGTGTTGTTTGTGATTACACTTGTATAAAAGTTCACTAGGTTAGTTTTTACACTTGGTCATGCACTTAGATATCAAGCCAAGTCAGTTCTAGACTTGGGGAAGCTAGGTGAAAGGGTAGAAAGGTTTGGCACATAAAATTTAGTCACATTATGGTGTTGGCATTAGTTTCACACAAGGAATAATCCTTTTCCAATCACCTAAAGTGAAACAATGAAGGGACTGAACCCATGTTGGGCTAGTTGTGTCATGGTCCATCCTTGGGTTTCAATAGGATTTAATCATTGGCTAGAGGGGTTAGGTGGCCTTCAAGAAATAAGTATTTCATAGGGAGGTTATTAGGTGCAAGAATTCATGAGTGCATAGGTCCTAGGGTGTAATTCCATCTTTGGCTAGACCAAGCTTCTTCAGGAAAATGTCATCAAGTTAGGGGTTTGGGGTCATCTAACTAGTTATGCAAATCATAGGGATGGATTACTTTCAAGGACTCCCTCTCAGGTAGCACTATAGGCATGGGGCCTTGGACCTTTGGTGATTTTGGTTCTAACACTTAGTGAATTTATAGGTTGGTTAAAGTCACTAAATGGCATAAGGACCCCATTAGTGGCTAGGGGTAAACCTCTATATTCTAATATATTATGAAAGAACTAAGCAAAACTTAAATAAAACTAGCTCATAAGCAAAACATCATATAGATCATGAGATAAAAACTAATACATCACTCCTTCAATGATATTCTTCATTAACTTAATCAATATATTTAATTATAAGTAACAGAGCATATGCTCTTCCTAACTCTATTCATGCCCAGTAGCTCACATGAGAGCTTGGGTTATACATTCAAACTACTAGAACTAATATGCATAATGAAAATACTAATGTCAGATCTCTATTTTTCAAGAGCTTCACTATGTTTCCTCTCCTTATTTTTTACTCTTCAAATGTGAGTCTCCTTTTATAGTAAATGGTCATCTCCTACCAAGTCGAATGGATGTGTGCCAGGTGATGAGTTATCGTGAGTCTACGGGCTCTACTATGCTTCCCAAGTTAGACATGTGCATATAATATGTTGAGCTATCACTTGGGTTCACTTTCCTACATGCTCCACTCTTCTAGAATTTATGCATCTTGAGCAACCTCGTAAAAGTCTTGAAAGGGATATCTTTATGAAGTGTGGTGCTTTGCAAGTACTTATAAGCTGGCATAGGATCCATGGGGACTCCTCCAACTAGTGCCAAAATATACAAAATAGGGTGCAACTAATCCAAGGGTCACTTTTTTCCAAGGTTTGATAGTTTGGTATGGTCCACATAATGGTACAAAAAGGGGCCCAACATTCAAAATGTTGTATAAAAGCTCACTAGGTTAGTTTATTTACTTGGTCATACACTTAACTATCAAGCCAAGTTGGTTCTAGACTTGGGGTAGCTAGGTACAAGGGTAGAAAGGTCTAGCATACAACATTTAATCATGTTATTATATTGGCATTAGTTTCACACAAATTTCAAGCCTTGTGCACTGACTCAAAGTGAAATAACAAAGGGACCGGGCCCGCATTGGGATAGTTATGTCATGGTGTAGCTTGAGGTTTTAGTGGGATTAAATCATTGGCTAGAGGGGTTAGGTGGCCTTCAGGTGATAAGTATTTCATATGGAGGTCAATAGGTACAAGCCTTCATCAAATCATAAGTATTAGGTATAATTACATCTCTATCTAGACCAATATTCTTTAGGTGAAGGTCATCAAGTTAGGGGTTTGAGGTCATTCAACTAGTTATGAAAGTCACAGGGATGGCTTACGTTCAAGGACTCCCTCTTGGGTAATGCTCTAGGTAAGCAACCTTGAGAGTAAGAATGTCCATGAGTTTTAGTTCTCTCTTAAAGGTTTTGAGCCTTTCCTTAACATGCTTCACCCCACCATCTAAAATTTCTCCCTATTCATTAGCCTTAGTTTGGAAGACACAAAAGACCACCTCCAAGTCCTACTCCTAAATTTTTAACTAGGCACTGAGGGAATTTACCTTAGCCATTATCTACACACTCTTGGTCCTTGTCATCATGAAAGATCACTAGAACAAAGCATCTTTCTCATTTTTTCCTTATTGAGGTGTATGTCAATGACTGATTCTTGGTTGGTGAAGCTACAAAAGATATATTTTTCCTCTTTCATGACTTATTTGCATATATAGAAGAGGTCCTCTTCTACGTCCAACTTTTTATTAAATTTTACCCTCAAAGCCTCACTAGGGTCTTGTTCTTCTTCAAGCACTAGTCTTATTTTAGGAAGCATTTTCTCTACAAGCACAAATACCTGATCTACTTCCTTCGTCTCTAAGGTGTACATGCCATCTAAGAGGGATGGATCAACCTCTTCTATGTGCTCTACCAGTTATTAGAGCTTTAGTTTTATGGTCTTGAGCCCTCTCTTAGCTTTCTTTGTTGCCTTCTTCTAGCTATATGTGTGAGCATCATTCAAGATGTTTTTGTGTACAATAAAAGAGGCCATCTTGATAAGAGTGTTGGCTGAGCACATGGGTTTTAAGTCATGAGGGTTGTGAAGTTGGTAATCATGGCCTTCTTATGGCTTCTTGGTGTTCTAGATCACTTTGGATGAAACCTCAAACTCAAGCTCATCCATATATAATTCTAGTGCCCAAGAGAGTTGGTGGTATGTAAGGGTCATGGTGGTCTTTGGAGGCATGCACTCCATGAATTAGAAATCATCATCCTCATTGAAGTCTTTTTGGACCCTTTCCCTAATTCCTAATTCATACTCATCACCCTCAACTAGTTCTTCTTCCTTACTATTGCTGGTGCTCATGCTAGTGCCTTTTTCTTCAGATTTTTCTTCACCCTCTTCTTCTTCTCCCTCTTTTATGCTTGGATTGTCATCGTGTTCTTCTTGTACAGTTTTTTCTATTGACTTTTCCCCTTCATCCATATTTTATTATAGTGGATCTATGGCGTGAACTTGTATTTTTCCATCTCTCTTCTTCTTGTCCTATCAAGGCCCTGGTATCCTTTTATATTTGTTCCTTCAAGGCACCCATATCTCCCTCCTTATCTTCAGGTACCCCTTTAGAACTAGGGTATGCCTATTTTAAAGCCTCATCTATTATACTATTGGGAACACCTAGCAATTATTTTAGCATTCTCTCTTTACTTGGTCTTGTGCTTTTGATGACCTTATTCACTTCTCTTTCTTTCAAAATTCATGCCCTTTCTTTACGTACTTCTTCCTTATCTCTTTCCTTCTTGTTTCTACTTTGGCCTTCCTCTTCATAGCTTGCATAGTGCATTTCTTTTCTCTCTCTTATCTCTTCAGCCTCTAGCCAGTTAATCTCAGCCTAAGACATGCCCTTGGATTTCATCTTTATATGATTATGATGTAATTTTAACATTGCATCAATATGGCCTTGGTCAAGGCCCATGTCTTTCCATTGGTGTTGTTTATCTTCTTCTATTTGCATGCTATAGTAGGTTGCCTCCTCAGGCCCCCTACCCATTTCTCCTTTTTGGCTTTCTTCCTTCATCAATGCCTTATACTCCTCTTTCCTATGCTCTTTGGACTATTCCATCTGAATGACCTCCTTTGGCACCCTCACCTTAGCCATTTCCTCTTATTCTCATATTTCCTGCATCCTCTAAACTTTGGCCTCACTGGAGCCAAATCTCCTCAATCTTTGTCTGGGATTTTTTGGATCCATCCAAGGTGGACACTTGAGGAGGACTCTTCATCCTCAAGTACAATTAAAGTTCCCTTCCCCCATTCTTATTCCTCAAACTCCTCTGCCTCCTCTTCTTTAGATATAACATTTTTTGGCATTAGGGATGGAGCCTTCCCTTTATTTTTATCCTTTCTACCAGAGGGGACTCTCAGTGTGAAGTTCATGCACTTCTTTGATGACTCTAAATTAGATGCTTCCCCCTTTGAAGTGATTTTTAGCTTTAGTTACTCCTTGATCTCTTCCAAGGTCTCCCCTTTCTTCTTCTTTGGGGACTTACTTTTTTTATCAGGTATTGGGGTTCCCTCATCCCTGATATGGATAGGGGGTATTTTCTCTTCTTGATGCTAGGCCCGATGCTAGAATCCTTCTTCCTTGGCTTCATCACATAGTATAGTCTATGGATGAATCCAAAGATAGTGACCTCTTGGACTGGGTCTATGTCTGGGTGATTCAACCTATCTTATTCATCTTTAGTCATGCCTGCATCTATGTGGGGGAACCCTCACCACATTATTTGACTATCTGCATCAAGCTCCTAGACTAGGATGTCTATTATTTGTGCATTTTGGATTTGGTGAAGTATGTCTTGGAAGTATTCTACTAAGAAGGTGAAGGGAATCTACAGTCATCTTGACTTGTTTTTATCCTTTAGTGCTAAGCACATAATGCAGTATTTTTGCATCACAACAAAAGTTCTCATCTTACACATGATCGTGGGAAGCCCCTAGGGTATATGGCATTCCAGTCCAAAGGCTTTGACCTAATTATCATACTAGAGTAATACATGAGTCTTGTATTTTAATTTAAGGGTAGTAGGCTAGGTGTAGTCCTTATATTTTTATGTCAGGGACTCATGGTGTTCCAAGAACACCCATAGGTTATCCCCACTTCCATTATGGATCTCAATTTCTTCCATTATAATCAAGATGAAGATGGAGCCCCATCTTAAGGTCCTTTTAGAATTGTGGTATTCAAACACATTCCTGATCAATTATTCAATGATGAATTATGCAATGTTGAAATAGACACCCTATGCCTATGACAGGCCAAGTAGAGATACACCTTGGATGATCGGTCACTAGGACATATCTTTAAGCTCATGAGGTGCACTACCACCCTCATGTTGGGATCTTCACATTTGTTGATTAAGAATGTATACCCCCCTTGAAGTAATTTATAATCTTGGGAACTCACTCTACCTCCTCATCATCATCTATCAACTGATGGATATCTCTACCTACATCCAAGACCTTGATTATTTGACTTATCATCTATGCTAAGATCTTCATGCACTAGCTTGTGAAGTATACCCAATCCTCATGGACGTATAAGAGGGGGAATTGAATAAGATCTTTAGGATTTTTGAATTATGGAAAATCATAGAGATGATTTGTGCTTGAGGCTTTTAACTTATCATGAATTGAGACATCAAAGAAAGCATCACCTTCAGGGGTATTGTACCATATATCCACCATCTAGTCTTGTGTCAAGTCCTAAAAATGGCTCAATGTCTGGCAGTTGTATTCTTTTAACTAGCATAGTTCATGAAGGAATGCCATGGTTATTTCACTGATACCTCTGATGGAAATTTCATGTATTGATAAGACAATTTTATAAGCACCTTGATATCCACCACCATAATGTTAACTACATCAACTATCTATGCCTTTGTCTTTATGGTAGATTCTTCCTTAACAATTTTGACCCTCTTAGGTTATATTTGCACCTCTACAGAGGTCAATGCCTTTCACTTCTTTACCATTCTAAATATACTAGAATTAAACCTTAGGAGGTGTGGCTTGTTGAAGCCTCTAATGATGGTTGGTGCTTTTATAATCATGGTATTTTTGCCTATACATCTAGATCTAAGTTTCTTTGGTTGTTAATGGAGACCCAATGATATAATTACATTTTACTCAGCTCTCTACACTAGTTTCTCTCATCCTAACCCCTCACACACTAGCTTCACTATGAGCACACTCCTCAATGTTCTTCCTTTCACTCTAGGTGCCTAAGTTGGTCAAATTTTCACTTGTGGCAAGTTCTTTTTTGATTCAGATCTCTGGTCTCTTGTTCTAATCACTCTCAGTCTATTTTAATGTAAACTTTGTAACCTAAGAAAAAAATTATTGATAAATGTATACTCATCTCTTATCAACCACCATCATTAATGCAAGTGTAATGGTGTGTTCCTTGATCTATTAGAGAACACAAAAATCTATGAAATATTTGAAAATATACTATCTTGTATGCATTAGATGCATATATTTGTGTCACCACCATCATCTCATTAAATAATCCTAACAACTTTATCATGTAAGTGATGTGTGGTTCAAATAATCATTTCATACTCCTTCATGGGTGGATGCTAGCTATCTTGGATGATTCCTTCTATGCATGTCTCCTTCAATGTGACCTTCACATTTTTTATGGTAACCTAGGTGTAGTAACTCACATGTGTATGATTCAACCTCCTTAGTTTCACTTTTTCTCTAGTTGTGCTCCCATTTCAAGCACACTTTTCTTCCTTGGTCAATTTCTTGCATGTCATCTTGACTTGGCATTCCCACCCCATTCAAATCCATTTCACTAGCCCTCTAATACTTTGGTCCTCTTTAGATGCTCTTGTACTCTTTTTAGAGAGTACATGTTCACTACCTACCTTATACTCAACTAAGTTGAGCATCTTCACTTTTGGGTTGTGAACCCAACTATTTTAAACATCTTCTCTTGCCTTAAGGATTTCTAGTGCCAGATCAAACGATGCGCCTTCTTTCAACTTTGATGTACAAGTAGCACCAAAGTAGTTTTTTCTTGGGCCTTAAAGTGCCCTACACTTTTTATCTTGTGCACATGTTCTTGTGCTTGGTAAGCTTCATGTGCCCACTACTTAGATGTTTGGCCTCATGCATTTATTGGTACAAGTGCTCAACTCACCTGATTGGAATTAAGCATGAAGTGTTAACCCAAAAATTCTTGTGGCCACCATGCACTACTCACTATTTTTGTACACTATACAAAGAGCAAAGAAAGAAAAAGAATGGTTTATCTTGCACCAAACTTTATTTTGGTCAGCTCAACTCCAACCGATTACTAACTAAGAAGTTAGATTTTTCATGACATGCATGTTAGCCTAATGGTTATATGGCTTCAATCAATTTCCATTGAAATTCCTAGGGAGCATTTCACTAGATAACATGCACATCTTACATGCACCTATTTTCTATATGTGGTGGATGATGTATGGACCCATCCACTAGATTTGTAGCTTGCCTAGGTGCTTGAAGTAGTTAGAATAATAGAGCAACACTAATGCTCCTTCATTTAGATCCTCATGCTTGATTTGATTATCATGCCATCACTTTTGGCATGCTTTCTCAACCTACTAACTCCATTTGACTTGGGTGCACTTCTCATCCAAGCACTCTAAGTCTTCCAATCTTATGCTTAGAGTTTCTTGGTCATCTAAGCTACCAATGCATGTAATATACAAGGTTGAAACCATGAAATTCATGGGTAGAAATTCTTCAGTTCCAAACACTAGTTGAAATGGTTTATCCTTATTCAGATACTTGTAGCTCATGCGGTATGTATAAAGTAATACTAAAACTTGATCATGCCAGTCCTTATGACCAACATCACATATCTTCATGAGGTATGTTCTTAAGATTTTATTAAAGGATTTAGCCATGATATTAGCCTAGGGATGATATGGGGTGGTATTGTGGTACACCACCATATATTCTGTCAAAAGGATGTGCACCATTTCATTGGTGAAATGAGTTCACCTATCACTATTTAAACTCAATGGGCACCCCCACTTTTTGATGATGTTCTACCATAAGAAGTGTGAAACTGTCATGGTTATATAGTCTATGGTTGGCATAGCATTGACCCACTTGGTAAAATTATCAGTGGCCACAAAAATGTATCTAGCACCAATGTGCCTTATTATGGGATTGACGGCCCAACAAAGTCAATGGCCCACTTTTTGAATGGTACCTAAGTGAGGATGGGAATGAGAGGCATCTCATCCTGATGGTTGGGCTTCTTAGGGTATTGGCATACATCACGTGCCTTAGCGTACCACTTGTCATCTTGGAATAGGCTTGGCCACCATAATCTTGACTGTAATACCTTGTGTACCATTATGTTGCTAGTGTAATAGCCTCATAGGATCCCTTCATGTGATTCTTGGAATATGGAGTCCATTTTGTGTTCTAAAACACACTAAAATATGACTTCATCCCTAATTAGTTTATAGATATCCCCTTTGATAAGTTGGAAGTGGGTGGTGTAAACCATGAAAACCTAAATGTTAGGAAAGCAACAATCTCTATTAGGTTTTTAGGAACATGATGAACTCTGTATAGTTGCACATTTGGCATGTCATCCTCAATGGGCACCATCACATCTCTAGAGTTGATGTGGGATAAATGGTCTAGTCTCAAGTTATATTGCTTATGTTTGATGACTATAAAGAACTAGAATTCCTAGAAGATACTAATCCATCTGCATATGCACCCATGTAAAATGGGCTTATTCACGAAGTACTTGAGTGCCTCATGATCTATGAATAAAATGAATGGGGTTGCTAGAAGGTGTTTCCTAAATTTTTATTTCCTAAATTTTTATAAGGCATAGACCATTGTTAGCGTCTCACACTTGATGGTGGTATAATTATGCTCTGCCTACATCAATTTTCTACTTTCAAAGGAGATGGGGTAGTCCATCTTGCCCTCATTCTGTTGCACTAATATGGTGCCAATGGAAAATCATAAAGCATCAAAATGGATGTGAAAAGGAGTCTTCAAATTAGGAAATTGTATTGTTGGCTAGCTGGCTAGCTTCAATTTCAGTGTCTCAAAGGCCTCCTCTTATGACTCACCCTAGTAGAATGGGTCATCCTTGCACAAGAGCTCCTTTAGATGCACTATGATTTTTACGTAGCTTTGAATGAACTTCCTGTAGTAGCCATAATGGCTTAGAAATGCATGCACATCCTTTTGCATTTAAGGGGTCTATATGTGGATTATTATGGCAATCTTCACTGGATTGACAAGAAAACCATCCTTACAAATAATGTGCTTGAGCAATGTTCCAAACAGAGTTGTGAAGATGCACTTCTTCAAATTGAAGGAGATCTAAGGATATTTTCACCTTTCAATCATGAGGTGTAAATTATCACAGTGGTATTTTACAACACCATACATAGTCTAGTCATTAAGGTACACTTGTAGGAACCTATGGATGAAGTCCTTAAAGGTAGTGATCTCTACCTTGGAGAATACAACTGGTGCATTTTGAGTCTACAAGGCATCATGTTATATGAAAAACAACTCCATTTGGTTGAAAATGTTGTTTTGGGATTATCCTCCTCCTCAATCTTCACTTAATGATAACCTAAAAACCCATCAATGAAAGTGTATATTTTTCAGCCTATGACTCTATCTAGGACCTTGTCAATGAATGGGGTCAAGAATGAATAATTGAAATATGTAGCATTCAACATCCTATAATCAACAAAAATTTATATACATGAATATTTATTGATACTAATTACCATTAGGCTCACCCAATTAGATTCTTATACCAAATAGATGATACTAACAACCAACATTCAGTCAATCTCTATTTTTTACCTTGGTGTAGAGATTGGGATTCATCTAATATGGGTGATTCTTGACTGGTTTCATGTTGTCCACTAACTTGATACTCATTTTTCCAAGTGAAGGTTGGGTTCCCTTCATGTTATTATAGCTACATGGAAATAGGTCCTAAATTTATTTTAGGAGGTCTAAAATTTGTGTCAGCGCTAACTCATACTAGTAAGCAGCTATAGTGGCAATATTTGGCTCACCATCTACACTAATGTCCACTATGGTTTATTGAGTGGAACATGTTAGGGTTCATTTCTATCTTGATGAGAGTCTTAAAATTTGCTTGTGCCCTTCATTGTTTTAAATTGAATATGTGTTGGGTCTTCATCATCTAGGGTGTTGTTATCCACAAGGTGCACAAGCTTTTGTCTACCCATCAAAGTCTTCTAATTTCACTCTTTTTAGGTCTCATCATCTTCTTCATTAGAGTCACTACTAAGCATAATCTCTTCAAAGAATTTTGGTAGTGATATTCCTTTCTCCTTGAACATATCCTTAAGGCATTATTCTAAGATTTTAGTGTCCTCAAACACTACCCTATAGATGACTTATAATGGTTTAAGTAGCTCTAAGTTCTACAAAGAAAAGGAGAAAGTGTGAACAAACCTCTCCTTGAGTATTCCAAATTCCTTGTTTCATGGTGCATCTCATTTAAAATGTACCAAACCCACTCCCATGTCTTCAAAATCTTATAAAAGGTGTGCACCCATAGGCCTCTTAATGCATTTTCACTGTAGTCAGTCCATGTTTCTTTACACAAATGCACATGCATGATTGGGTCAGAATCTCTAGTGTAAATAGGTATGTCAAAATATTCATTAATTTCACCAAACTTGGTGTATATTATTGCCTTCACATCCTATTAAGTTGGAAAACTAGGTCTCTGTACTACCCACCAACGAGTAGCAGTGCTCTTCAGGGTATGCATTAGTGCACCTATTTAGTCTATCTCTTTTGGGATGCAAGCTTCAATGTCTTGGATGTAATTTTATATGGGTTAGATCCTTTCATACCTTAGAAGTGCTAAAAGTTTCCCTTTACTGAGCTGAAGTACCCTTAATTCCATATTTCACACATAAGGGACCCATTTATTCTTGAGGTGATCCCTCCTAATCAAACCTGTCTAGGTTGGTCTTGGCCCAACCGCATGTATTAGGTGGAACCTATGGCCAATGACCTCATATGCCTCTTCAACCAATAATTTTCAAGCTATATCAGTTATATCAGAGGTTTATTATCCATCCTCCTATTTAAGCACACCTTGGTCATTAGGGTTGAGCTTTTGTCACCCTACACTATGATGTTATAGATGTGGTTGATATCATCCTTGAGGTCCACACTTTCTATGTATGGGGGACCTTGGTCACTTGAAAGAGGATTCACCACCCTTTCCTTTCCATTCTCAAAATTCATATAGTACTTCTCAAAGCACATATTTTTATTATTAGCATAGCACCATGGCCTTCCCAAGAGTATTGGATAATTATCCTATTCTACTAACTCAATGAACTCAAAGTCATCCTGGAACTCGGTACCCATGGTGTTTATGATGGTACCTTTTAATATCTTAATAAGCTATGCCCAAGTTTTTTTAGCCATGAACAACATATGAGGTGAAGGCCTCAAGGGTGGCCTACCCATCTTTTCCCAAGTGTTTTGAGTTAGAATATTAACCTCAATGCCCATATCAACTAGTATATCACAAATTGACCATCTATTGATGGTGACATCTCTTAATAACTCCTAGTCATACTCATCATTCTAAGTATGAATTACTTCTCACACCCACTACATATATAGTGTAGCAACCTCAAGCATCTGAGGTACAACCTCTATAGGTTTTTTCCCTACATGCTTTATCAATAAATGTATCAATAATGATAACATTCCTTCAATTTACAGGAGGTTTAGGATCTCAATTAATTCCTATATCTCAACCTCTTTGTGATCATTATTTTTACACGAAGTAGTGGCATGTGCCTCTAAATCCCTAGCTAATTGAATTTTGCCTTGCAAGTTCTGTATTACTCTCATGGCTTTTTTCAATACATCCTTTTGTCATGTAGGGTTAGGATATGACACAATTTTAGATTTGGACACATTATGCACTCAATTTTTTTTGATTCACTATACTCCAAGCATAGATATGGGGTTGGCATAGTGGGTAGTTGAGTGGTGAGCCCACTCCTTGTTGTGGCATGTACCTTTTGTGGCTCCTTTCAAGCCTATTATGACTTTGGAGTCCACCTTTGTTATTTGGACTCATGCCTCACCATTTTCATACCATTATCTACGCCACATCATCCTTGAGTTATATTTTTGTACAAATCAAGGCATTTTTATACTATACACGGTCTTCAGTAATACCCACACATTGGGTACATAGGGTAGTCACACTGATAGTGTTCAATTGACCCACACTTATATCATGACCTTTGTGGGAATCTTCTATGACCACATCCTTTTCCTCACCCATGCACACTTTGTTGGTTCCCATAACTCATATTTTTATAGCCATATCCTTCATTGCCTTGGTTCACCTTATCATTATCTATTATTGTCACCTATCTTGTGCCTTTTTCCATGTTATGACACATCTCATCAATGACTCTACAATCCACTATTGAGTGTGTATAGGCATCAGACATTTTATAGTAAATGGTGGTGTTCACTTGGATAGCATGCTACAATAGAGGAAAATTTCAAGAGTCATGTGGCCTATGACAAATTTCATAGTTGAGGAGGGTAAAAACATTATTTCATGGGTAGTTGTTCATGTTATGTCCCTCTATCTCATAGTCGATGCACCATAATCCACTATGAGTGTCATGTGTTGACCCAATGGTTAGATTCTATAGTTGGGAGGTCATTGATGCAATCTACACCTCCATGAATGGACTGATCACAATATCAATGTTGCTTACTACCTCAGCCTAGAGTGTGGATTCAAATGATTCATGAGGTTATATGAAATTCTTCATAGATAACTCATGTCTGAAAGGCACCAACAGGCCTCTAACAAACCATTACACATGCTAGGAGGGATGAATGTCATGTGAAAGTTTAGAGAGAAATGTTTTAAATCATGCATCATATACATGCACACTCTTTGATAATCCTTGGTTGAACTCTTTAAGCACCACGATGTTCTACTACTTGAACTTAAGGATATCAAAATCTTTCAAGAAGGTTTCCTTTAGCACATTATAGTCAACTAGAGCCTGGTTCAAATCAAAATTTAAATACTAGGTATGGGCATGATTTAGAAAGGTCATAATGAATTTAGTTACCTTTCACTCAGGTTGAGTGATGCCTCAAGTGCACCATTGTAACTCACACTTTAACACATCCTCTATGACATTTTTAACTCCATAATACTCACACAAGTGCATCAACATCTCATAATATATCTATTGAGGGGATGGAATTGGGTTTGGAGGTGCTTGTCCCCTTTGTTTCTATGTTGGGGGTGGCCCCCCATACCTCCACTTATAAGGTTGAGTATTGACCTCGATGAAGTCAAATGCACTGTTAAACTTATCAGTGTAATACCGCTCACTAGTAGCACCATGCCACTTCCTATGGGATAGTACCTAGTCAACGTAGCTGACATTATCTACATAGGAATTCTTGCACCTATGTTTAAGGCTCTTAGGTTGGCACTTTCTAGATTCACTTTACTATTACTTAGTTCCTGATATGGGATTACTTTCTCAAGTACAAACTCTTGATTTAAATCTTGAATCCTATCAAATTTTAGGTTGATAATAAGTTTAGTTACCATTCTTTTATCTTTTGATGGGAATCTAGTGCATGATCTTATGCTTGAAGTTCAAAGGGGTTAGGTGCTTCGGATGCATCCTCAAGCACCACTTCTTATAAGAACTCACTATATCTTGTATCCAACTGCTAAGTTTGGTCTCTTATCTCTTCTTATCTCTCCTCATGCTATTTTAAATCAAGGGATCCTTCCCCATGCCCTTGTTGATCACTATGGGTCCTCTCAGCACTTCCAAGTTCTAGATACTCTATTGGATTGTACCTACATTTTCCATAGTTCAACCTCTAAATCTATTGGGTGTCAGGTTGCTCATTTTTAACCATCATGCCTCACCTACACTTCCCCTTCTCACTTTTTATGCTTGCCCATATGCATAAGGATTTTAACCTTCCATTCTTACAGTTTCTATGTCGTAATCTACCAAGAGATTCTTTAATTTAATACTAAGTGATCTTATAAATGCACCTCTTAGTTTATGAAAAAACTTGTACTCTACTTCTTTAGGATACAAGAAGCTTGACACTATGAACTAAAGTATGTAGTTATTCAATATGCCATTCCACCACTTATCCATGATGCACATCCAAACTTCATCCAAGCTTTCTAGCCTTTCTACATGCTCTATGGTCTACTCAAGGTGTTGGCCATATATACGCCTTCTAGTAGTAGTGTAGGAAACTAGACACTAGTACACATGCTCAAGTAACTCATAAAAGAATACTTCATACAAAGCATCGTACAAGTTGGTTTGTATCCATTCTCTCAACTTCTACCCTTTACATGTAGGATGGTTCTATGTGAAACTATCTTCCACTTGATTTAGCTAGCACTCGATATTCTCAAGTGATAATTAGACCATTACTCTATTTCACTATTGTAGTAATGAAATTTAACATGTGTCCATGCAATGGAACCAAAATGTTGTATAAAATTTCACTAGGTTAGTTTATGCACTTGGTCATGTGCTTAACTATCAAGCCAAGTTAGTTCTAGACTTGAGGAAGCTAGGTGCAAGTGTATCAAGGTATCAAGCAAAACATTTAATCATGATATGGTGTTGGCAATAGTTTTACACAAGGCAAAAGCCTTGTGTGCTCACTTTAAGCACAATAATGAATGGATTGGGCTGACATTGGGCTAGTTGCATCATGGTGTAGCTTGGGGTTTTAATGGGATTTAATCATTGGCCAGAGGTGTTAGATGACCTTTAAGAAATAAGTATTTCACAAGGAGGTCATTAGGTGAAATCCTTCATGAGAGCATAAGTATTAGGGTACAATTCCATCACTGGCTAGACTAAGCTTCTCCAGGCGAAGGTCATCAAGTTCGGGATTTGGGGTCATCTGACTAGTTATGCAAGTTATAGGGACAACTTACATTCAAGGACTCCCTCTCAGGTAATTCTCTAGGTATAGGGCCTTGGTTCCTTGGTGCATTTAAGTTCCAACACTTAGTGAATTTATAGTTTGGCCAAAGTCACTAAATGGCACCAAGATGCCATTATTGGCTAGGGTTGACCTCCATATTCCAATATATTATGAAAGAACTAAGAAAAACTTAAATGAAACTATTTCATAAGTATAAAATCATGCATATCATAAAATAAGAAATAATACTTCATTCCTTCAATGGTATTCTTCATTAACTTAATCAATAGAGTTCATTACAAGTAACAGAGCATATGCTCTTCCTAACTTTATTCATGCCAAGTAGTTCACATGTGAGATTGGGCTATACATTCAAACTACTAAAACTAATATGCAGAATGAAAATACTAATGTCAACTTTCTATTTTTCTAGAGCTTCACTATGTTTCCTCTCATTTTTTTACTCTTCAAATGTGAATCTCATTTTATAGGTGATGGTCATCTCCTATCGGGCCAGATGGGCATGTGCTAAGTCATGAGATATCACGAGTCTGTTGGTTCCACTACACTACATAGGATAGATGTGTGCATGCCATATGTTGAGCTGTCACTTAGGGTCACTTTCCTACCTACTCCACTCTTCCAGCATCCATGCATCTTGAGTCACCTTGTACAAGTCCTAATAGGGATGACTTTAAGAAGTTTGGTGTTTTGTAACTACCTACCAGTTAGTGTGGGATCCATGTGGATTCCTCCAGCTAGTGATAAAATGTACAAAATAGGGTACAATTGATCCAAGGGTCATTTTTTTCCAAAGTTTTATAGGTTGGCATAGTCCACATAATGGTACAAAATCGGGCCAAATAATATTGAAGGGTTTTGAGAGGAAATAAAATGGATTAATTCCCCCCTCCCCCTTTTTTAATATAAAACTAAAATGCTTTATGATAAACTTGATTTATCTAAAATTCCTTTCCTTAGTCTTAACCGTGTTTTTCATGTGTGTGGCCTATTTTTTATCTGGCTCTTTAGATTTAATATTGTCTGGTATTCATTTTTTGAACCTAAAAAATCTTGTTTGAGATGGTTGCTTTTATATAACAAATTAGTTGTTGGGTCAGTTATATCTAAATCTAATCTTAGTAATCTAAATTATTTGGTGTGTGGTAAGCTTAAAATTTTTGAACATCTATTATTTTTGTGCCCCTATGTTGTAATTATTTAGAAAAAATTATCTTAATGGTTGGCTCTCTATATTTGATTGTGAGATTTCATGGTTCATTATTACTTTTGGATATGTTTGTACCAAAAATAAGGTTCATTTTTCCACCATAAGTTATGGATTGTGTTCTTCATTGAAATATTTTGGTTTATTTAGAAGCAAAGGAATTTTAAAATTTTACAATTAAAGACTAGATTGCTTATCAACTTCAATATTTAAGTTACCGTGAGAATTATTTCTTGGCATATATTTTTTCATTTGAAAGTGCCACAGAGCGAGTTGGAGAATTTCTTGAGAACATGTATGATGAAGGTTTAGTATTGTTATCTAATGGATAGTGGATGATACCCTATATTTTCATAGCCTCCAAATTTGAGGATGTATCATGAAGAAATGGCTCAGATTAAAGAAAATGAATATGAATGGGGACTGATCAAAGAGGCATACTTTGAGCAAGTTGATAATATGTTGGTCAACTAGGCAAGGTCTTTGAATTCATATAAGAATGGGCCTTATGCCTGGTTAGAATTAAAAAAATATGTATTTTAAGCTTTGAAGGATTATGGGGTTGAATAGGAAGTTATACTTGGTGAAGAAGTTGATATGGATGGTGTTGACATGGAGGCTAAAGATGGTAGTGGGAAACCTGGTTATGGTGTTGCCTGAGGTAAAGATGAAACTGGTGGTTTTGTCAATCTAAATCAAATTATTATTAATATCATAAAAAAATTTGTCAATATGGATTGATGAAGATCTGATAAACTTTTAAAGAGATCCAATATGAAGGATATTCTTAGTAACTGGAACATTTTCCATCTTGAGTAAAGATCTCATAATTGGGACCTAGTCTTTTTATAGTGAATTAGGATCTGAGGTGACTGATTCCATTTCAAAATAATATGATGTGATGATAATTGATGAGGGGGATAGTTTTAAAATTTATTTTATGGTGTTCTTATGAACATCCTTTTCTTTTTGTTATAGATTGGTAATATAGTTTTTTTCATGCAGCCACCTAGGTGGCCTTTTTATATTGTAAAAACATTCTTGAACTGCTTCTATTTTGACTATATGTTGTTGACTTTTTGGTGGTTATTTAATGTTTTGCATATTTGGATGTATTTTCTTTTGTTAAATATATTCCAAAATAAAAAATATATTCAATTAAAAAATATATATAAACTAAAATTATTAAATGTATTATGAAAAAAACTAATAATATAATAGTTATTAAAATATATATAAATAATAAAATGATAATAGGAAGAGAATAATTTTCATAATTCATAATGATGATAGATTTTCCAAATACTCGAGAACATATTTCATCACATAAACATATGTTTAGTTATTTTTTATAATCTTCTATAATATTTTTAATTACATTGAAAAGAAAAAAAATCAAATATATATATTTATATATAGTATTCGTATTATAAATATTTATTAAATATAATTAATAATAATATTAGAAGTTAACTAATAGACATTAACGTAATGCTAATTTGTTAAAAATAAGGATTTGTTATAAAATAAAATATAGTAAATGAGAATCCCTTATCGTGTAAAATAAAGATAATAAAGTCAATTAAAAGCGTTAGTTATATTTTATATTTTTTTATCTAGAATAATATAAATTTTAAAATAAGATTTAATTTATCCACAAAAAGTATTCAAGCCATATCCATCCTTCTTAGATTGTCAAATGATAACCCTAATATGGGTATTTAGGGATCATAAATGAGAAATGATTGTAATATTTCTCCAAAGAATAATGTTAGCTTAAAATAATATAGCATAATTTTGACTCTCAATGAAGTTATTCATATATCAAATGTAAATATAACCAATTGAATTTGATGTTCACATTTTAAATATTGATGGATAATAAAGGAAGTATTCATCTTATTTAGTGTATCTATGGTTGATCAAATAAAGTATTATATTATCTAATAATATACACACCATGAAATAAAGTTTTTATTTTCTTTGAGCCCACTCTAATACACAAAATAACACAAACAAGGGGTTCCTTTCCAATACCATCATACTCCATGATAAACCTAAAAGTATATGCTAAATCATCCAAGCTAAATTTAAGGATATAAATAGATTTTTTAGTGCATATATTTAGGTTTTAGCCATTGTCAACTATTATATCATCTTTTTATTTCCATCTATGAATGTTAAAATAAACAATGGTCCATCATTTATGAATTATCAAATGGGATATTCTCTTTAGAAAAAACTATTTGGATATACTTTAATTTCTCTAGATTTGAATCAATCACTCCAATAAAATCTTCAAGTCAATGTGATTTATATTCCATAAGCATATTATCATATTTTGGTTTGTCTACCATATGGACATTAATTTGTAATTAAATGTTTCCATTAATACATATGAGCTTGTATATGTGTCATATAATTAAATTTATCTAACGATAATAAAATATTGTATCATTATGTTTCAAAGTGATTTATCAATTTTTAGCACACCTTTGAATTCTATGACAAAATAAGTATGCGGTGCTTCAAAATATGTAGATAATGATCTTTAAATATCAAATTAATGTGTTGGAGGTAAAGTGATCATATTGAATTTAAGTAACATCTTCAAGACATTTTATGGACTTGTGCTCAATATTATAAACTACCTATGCCCATTTTTTTGATGTAACACAAGCTTATGATCATTTTTATCAATAGCAGTAATGATTTTATTGGCATTATTTCATGTTGAATCTAATGGTCATTGCGTCTAGCCTTAAAAATTAGTCTACTTTCAAATTTTACATTAGTTGGAGCATTGGCTTCATATTTATAAAAAAATTCCTCTTAAATTTTATCTTCAAGGAGCCTAATTTTTTTGAAAAGGTTCATAAAAATATTGGTAAGTGTTGAAATTCATTGTCTCCTTAATAATTGATAGTAGAATATTGATAAAATTACTTTGAATAAATCTATTTGACAGTTGATAATTCATCTTACTTACCGTGGTCTTGGACCAAAGAATATACTCAGTAATGTTCTCATTAGATGCTTTTCTATATTAAGTTAATTCCAAAAACATAATCTTTTGAGAAATATTGATTTTAAAATGACCATAGAATTAGTTAAATAGATTTGAAAAACAATGTATGGATCCACATGGTATATTACACACCCAATCAATGATATAGTCCATCGAACATCTTGGAAATATCTTAGTTATAAAATAATCATTATGATCATAATCTAGGAAAGAGGCATATAATGATCTAATATTATGAGAATAGTCTCATATTCTATTGAATAATGCAAAATTTAAGAAATTAAAGTAATTAAAAAATGAAAAACAAGTGCATCATGGACAAAAAAATTAAAAGTATATCATGAGAAAATAACCTACCAGTTAGATTTTCAACCTTTGAGACAATAATTTAACATCATGTTTCAAATCACACAAGATATAAGGCTCAAACTTTGAGACAATAATTTAACACGTTATTTCAAATCACACAATGTATGCCTCATACTAGTCATTTCAAAAGTTTTCATAGGGATAGAAGGAGAAATAGTAGAGGATAAAGTAATGGAATAAATTAAAGAGGGATTAACAATTACATTATAAACAATTTGAGAAACAATAAATGGATGAACAAGAGTAATTCGAGAATCATGTGGAGATGTTAAAAATATTAAGAAGACACTAAAACATATTTATAATTTAGAGGAAATGAATTTTGATAACAAGGATAAGCAATAGAAGCATCTTGAACATTTGACAGCACACCATTTTTGGTAAAAAGGAATAATAGAAGTAGAAACATGAGTAAGTCAAGGAAATTTTGAAGTGACCCCATGAGAATGGATATTTTGACAAGTAATTTATTCCAATACATTTATGATTCTATAGATATCACCAAGATTGTCCACAACACATTTCTTAACAAAATCAATGTTTTTATCCATATTAATTCTTATAATCTGGCCTCATAATCACAATATTTATTATTTTCACTCCAATAATAATCTTGAGAGGATCTAGAACAAAATATTATTATAATCATTGACATTTAAATAAGAAGCTTTTATCTCTATTAAAAAACATACATTTGAATCCACATTATCCTTTATAATCTATGTTAGTGTTTTCTCACAATTTATAAACGAATCAAAACTTTTTGTGCACATCCAAATCCAAATCCATATTTATCTATCTTGTTTTGTGCAATTCTATTTTTTTTTCAATTTATTATGGGTCCTCTTATATCAAAATTTGGATTTCTCAAAGTATGAGGGATTATACAAAGGGAACAAAAAAAATCATGTCATTTGTATATTCTTATGGTTTTTCAAGGGTAAAACATAGGTAAATGCACTAAGATGGAGCCAAAAATATGAAAACATGCATTTAAAAATTTATTAAATGTTTAACATGTTCGTGTTAGTTATTTATGATAACATGTTTAAGATTGGTATTCACCAAACCTAAACATGTACACATTGTATTACATTATGCAGCATATATATAAAGTGAAAATAAAACTATTTTTGATCTTCCCCCACATTTGTTCTCACCTCCGAACATTTTTATTCTATCATCTCATTTTTCCACATTTGTGTTATAGGTATTCAATGATTCCACAAAATATTTATATTTTATTACCTATTTAGAATGTCATGAACATATATAGGCAAGAGATTATTATTTATGTAATTTTATTTTATTTTCTTGTATATTTTTTTATTATGTTTTTACTGATTATTTTAAATGTAAAGTTTATATATTATGTTAGCTTGTTGATTCACCAATGAATAAAAACAAAATCCTCCTCCTTGAATGACCACTTGAAAAATATTTGAAGAAAGCCTAGGTGAAGGGGAAGGAAAAAAACCCTTTATAAAATCCTCCTCCATTCCAACCTATCAATATCAGGAGTCAAAGAGATTTGATAATCTTCATAAAGATAAATAAAAACTAAATTGAGGGATTGAGCCATAATGGCCTTAGAAACCCCATTTCATAAACTGACAACAAAAATCATTTACTAACATATTAAAGTCCATTACTGGTTGAATTGATTATGCTATTATCTATATGGGTAGATGGCATTATTATAGAGTGGATTTAAAAAAATTATATTCAATGGGGTTGTCCTATAATGAGGTTAAAATCCTCAAAGTTATTAAGGATAAAATTTGTACAAAATTTTTTAGTTCAAAAACTTGAGATCAAAATACTTTTAGCATTAAATGATTCCTAATACATTGTTTCAATAACATGAGAATGGAGAATAAGTTATAGGGCATGAGATGGATGGCATTTGACTAACTTCCATGTGAAAAAATATAAGGTGTGACTTTAATTTTTGAGGAAACATTTTTTTTATTAAAAAGTGTATTTTATGATTTAAAAATTATAGTACAATGTTAGGCATACAAAAAAGTATGAGCAAAGAAGTTACAATGATGTAAAAAAGAGGTTGAATTTATGCAAGCCATAAATTCTGATCCATAACTTTGTTTGAGACCATCTTCACACCAAAATGACCATATCAAAAAACTCAAGGCATCCATAACTGACTTTTAAGTTATGCGACATTTTTATATTTTTTAAAGGCTATACATAGCCATCTGAGGGTTTGAGATTGTAGTTTAATATTATTTTTGTTTTTTAATAAATTTATAAATTATATAATTTTATAACTAGACTTGAAATTCAGTTGATATTTCTCTAGGAGATTACTTATACTATTTAGTTTATTTTTAGAGTTTTTAGAGATGTGTACACTTGCATGTTAAAATTACTAAAAATAGTAGGTCAATTTTTATTTATTATTAGAGTTTCAAATTTTTCATGTCAACTCCAATTCTGAGTTGAGTCTTATTTATGCATGGTTTGTACTTATTTAAATTATTCAATAAAATCAATATAGCTTAATTTTTTAGAAGCTTTACCTATTAGAATTTTATTATCTTGATAGTATTCGGGTTAATTATTTGGTATTAGAGCAAGTTTGAATATTGGATCTATAAGATATTGTGAGAGGATGAGGATGAATTATTGAGATGAACCCAAACTATGCAAGAGATATAGAGGCAATTAGAATAATTAACTAAGATCATTATGAATAAAAGACAAATAAGAGCAGAGGATGACGTTGAGGATGACATAGATCATGAAGAAATTACACAAGACTATAAGTAACAAGAACAACCACCATCAATGGAAGAGAGGATGGTTAGAGTTTTACAAAAAAGGAAAAAAGGAATCAAGGTTGACATTACAAATTATGTAGTAAGTTTAAAAGTAGAGGAATTGATAGATTGGATGAATAACATGGATACATTTTTTAAATTGATAACTATGAGAGAAGAAAAGAAGTTCCAATTTTCATGCATGAAATTTTAGGGTCATGCAATGATTTGGTGGGATCACCTTCAGAAAGAAAGATTAAAAAAATTAAAGAGAAGATAAACATATGGAAAAAGATGGAGAGGACACTAAGGGAAAAATTTCTTCCTATAGACTATGAACAAACCCTATACCTAAGATTTTAAAAGTTGGGACATAAGGATCACAATATACAAGAGTATACAAATGAATTTTACAAGATATATATACAAGTGGATCGTGATGAAATATGAGAATAGATAACTGAATTGTATGTAAATGGTTTAAAGCTTTCTTTTCAGATGAATTAAGCATGCATAGAATACTTTTCATAGGGGAAGCTTATCAATTATATTTAAAGGCAGAGGAAAAAAATAGATTAAATTTTAGAAAAACATCTATTGGGACAAGAAGAGGATAATCCCTTCCAATAAGGGGATGAGGTGGACTTAATACAAATAGAGGTAGGTTTAATATCACTAGAGGATAAACATCACGTGGTATAAAAAAACAAGAAGATAATAGACAAGGGTTTGAATACCAATAAAGAAGAAGAGGATTTCAGAGAGGTTGAATCTATGATGGTTGAAGAAGATGGTTTCCAAATCAACATAGGTCTTATTTTTATTAAAGATATAGAGAAGTAGATCATAGAGAGTTTGAGTGTCCACATTACCAAGATCAAAAAAGGAGGTAAGAGGATTGCCCAAGAGTGAATTTAGTTGAAGCTGAAATAAAAGAGAAAAATACTGAAGTTGTAGAAGAGATAAGGGATAAAATATCACAATGAGAATAACAATAATTTATTCGAGGAAATAACATGTGGAGAATAAATAAGGTGGTGATGCATGGCTGTGAACAAATATATTTTGAACAAGGTTTACTTCAGGAGGTAAGATATGCAAAGTAACTATAGATGGTGGTAGTTTTAAAAATATACTTTATAAGGACATGATTAAGAAACTAGGTTTTTAGTGTGAAAATTATCTTAATCCTTATCATATTTCATGTTTTATTAAAGGGAATGAAGTTACAGTAGATAAAATGTTCTTAATCAAAATTTATATAGGTAAAATTGACAAGGATGAAATATGGTGTGATTTTGTACCGATGAATGCATGCCATGTATTATTTAAAATGCCATATAAGTTTGATATAAAATCAATTCATGATGGATCAAAGAACACATATAGTTTCTAGAAAGGTGGTATGAAGGTAGTTTTGTTACCTCTTAATGAAGAAGGGAAGACTAAAATCATGTTGACTATAATAGAATTTATAAAAAATATGAAGATGACATGTTGCTATTATGTGTTATTAGTGAAGAAAGAAGATGCATAAGTGGTGAAATTACCAATAGAAATAATAGTAGTGTTGAAATAATATGCATATGTTATACTTGATGAGTTACCTAATGGTTTAACACCAAAGAGAGATATTAAACATTATATTTATTTGATTATAGGACCAACTCTACCCAATCAAGTAGATTATAGGATGAATACAACAAAGCATGTATAATTAAATAAGTAGGTTACTGAATTGGTGAGGGATGGTGTAGTAAGGGAGAGCATGAGTCCATGTATGACACCAATGTTTTTAACTCCAAAATAATGTGGAGGGTGAAGGATGTGTGTGGATAGTAAAAAAATCAATAAAATTACAATCAATTATAGATTTCATAAACCTTATTTAGATGATATGATTGATGTTCTTGTAGGAGAAAAATATTTTACCAAGATTGATCTAAGGAGTGGATACTATAAGATTCAAATTAGTGAAAGAGATGAATGGAAAACATCATTAAAGACTAGATATGGTTTATATGAATGGATGGTGATGCCATTTATATTATCTAATGCACCCAAAACATTTATATGGGTGATAAACATGGTGCTATGAGAACATAGTGGTAATTTTTTGGTAGTTTATTTTTATGATATTTTAATATTTAGTAAGATTAAATAAGAGCACATACAACATTTGATAATGGTATTATAATTTATAACAAAAGAGAAGCTCTATGTGACTTTGAAGAAGTGCATATTTATGTAAAACAATTTGGTGTTTTTGGGATTTGTAGTTTTATCATATGGTGTAAGAATCGATGAAAAAAAGTATAAAAAATTGTTGAGATCTCTATTGAAAAGAGCATCACAAAGGTAAGAAGTTTCCATGGTTTAATATTTTTTTATAGAAATTTCATTTAGAATTTTAGTATTCGTGTTGCACCTATAAAAAAATTTATGAGAGGAGAATAATTTACATGGACAAGGGAAGCAATAGAGAGGTTTGAGTTGTTGAAGAATAAAATTACATAAAAACCTATTTTAGAATTACCATATTTTAACAAAGTGTTTAAGGTTGATTATGATGCTTTGTTTGTTATAAATGGTGTCATTTTGAGTCAATAAGAGAAGCCAATAACATATTTTAGTGAGATATTGAATGAGGTAAGAGTAAAGTATTTTACGTATGATGTTGAATTTTATGCCATTATATGAGAATTAAGACATTAGAGGCATTGCCTAGTGCCTAAGGAGTTTATACTATTAATTGATCATAAAGCTTTGAAGTATGTAAACACTCAAAATAAGCTAAATAATAGGCATGAACAATGGGTGTCTTTATTTCAAGGTTATACTTTTATGTTGAAGCACAAATCAAGAAATTAGAATTAGGTAGTTGATGCTTTGAGTAGGTGAGTGAAGTTGATAACTATTTTTATGAGTAAAGTAGTTGGATTTTAATTTATTAAATAAGTATATGATACTAATCCATATTTTGGCAAGATAGTTGAGTAATGCATGAATCCATTGGTAGGAAATACAAGTAATATTTATGAAGAGTATATTATGCAAGATGATTATCTCGTCAAATGGAAATAATTATGTATTCCAATTGGGTCTCTAAGAGACAACATAATAAGATACTTACACAGTGGTGGTTTGGATGGAAATTTTAGTAAGACAAAGATAATAGCTTTGGTAGACAAGAAGCATTTGTCACCAATGATGAAGAGAGATGTAACAAGATATGTTTCAAGGTGTCGTATATGTCAGGTGGCAAAAGGACATGCATAAAATATAGGACTTTACATAAAATTACTATTGTTAAGAGGACCATGGATAAATTTGAGTATGAACTTTGTGTTGGGATTACCAAACACACAGAGAGTTAATGATTCAATTTTTTTTTGTAGAAGGTTTTTTTAGATTGTTCATTTTATTACATGTATGAAAACCAATGATGCTAATAGAGTTGTATAACTATTTTTAAAGGATATTGTGAGATTGGATGGTGTTCCAAAAACCATTACATTAGATAAGGACATGAAATTTATAATTCACTTTTTGTGGACTTTATGTATGAAGATGGGAACTAAGCTATAATTCAGTAGTGCATACCATCCCAAAAAAGATGAACAGACATAAGTTGTAAATAGGAGCTTGAGAATTTTTTTGAGATGCAGAGTTAGAAAGAAGCCCAAGTAATGGGACTTGGATTTACTACAAACTAAGTTTGCATATAAGAGTTTAGCGAACATATCAATAGGAAAATCAACATTTCAGATTTTTTATGTAAGAAATCTTGAGTGTATTAGATTTGGTATAGTTACTAATTGTAGAAAGAATTAGTTATGATGTTGAAGTGCTTGCAAAACATATACAACAACTACAAGAATAAGTAAGAATAAAGTTGTTGAAATTTAATGAAATGTATAAAGCAACAATAGATGTCAAAATAAGTTCAACAATATTTAGTGATGGGTTTCCTAAGGAAAGAGATATTTCCAAAAGGCACATATAACAAGTTGAAGTCCCAAAAAATCAGGCCATGTAGAATTTTGAAAAAAATCAATGACAATGCTTATGAGGTGATTTTACCACATAAATTTGATATTTGTCTAGAATTTAATGTTTTAGATTTATATTATTTCCATGGATATGATGGTGAAGGTGAAGAAGATGAAGTATATTGACATCAATAGGTGCCAAAGAAGAAGAAAGAAAAGATAGTGTAGGTTCTGGATTAGAAGACAATAAAAACAAGGAAAAGAAGTTATGATAGGTATTTAGTATAGTGGAAAAGATTACAATAGAAAGATAAAACTTGGATTATAGAATGGGAGATGAAGAATATTGATAAGAGCAAACAGAAGTAGTACAATTGGAATAACTCATAGGAGTTGAGTTATTTTCAACCAGAAGAGAATGAGGTAGAAAAGAGGTTGAATTTCTCGAGGCCATCACTTTTGATCCATATCTCTATTTGAACCCATCTTCATGCCAAAATTACCATATCAAAAATTGTGATGCATCCATAACCCACCCTTTCACTTATGAGACATTTTTAATATTTTTGGAGGTCATACGTGATCATCTGAGTGTTTGAAATTATATTTTAATATTATTTTAAGTTTTTTCTATACTTATAAAATTGTATATTTTAGTAACTAGATTTGAACTTCAATTGAAATTCATCTACTAGGTTAATATTAGTGTTTAGTTTATTTTTGGATATTTTTATAGTTGTGTGCACTTGTACGCAAAAATTACTAAAAATAACAACTAGTAAAAATAGCAGTTCAAGTTTTATTTATTTTTATAGTTCCTAATTTTGTATGTCAACTCTAATTTTGAGTTGAGGCTTATTTATGCATGGTTTTTAATTATTTGAATTATTTAATACAAATCAATATAGGTTATTATTTCAAAAGCTTTGCCTATTGAAATTTTATTGTCTTGATAATATTTGGGTTCATTACATAACCTAGAAGCCAATCCACACTAAGATAGACAAGCCAAGAATAGAAAATGAATAGTACAAAAATCATAGATGGACTAACCCCATAACCACTCTACATGCTTTTTTCCCCTTTTTATTTTGAACTTTAGTCCAACCCTCTGAACAACCAATATCCATTAGACTAAAAATAAACATCAAAATCACAATATTATGTTGAGGTTAAAATATGGGTTGATCCTTATCAAATTCATAAGTTTCAAATTTGTGTTATCATTTAATACCTCCCCCTATAACATTACCTATAGATGTTATTTGGTAAGAAGAATGTCAAATCTCCAATAAAATATGAACCTTCTTTCTTTAATGTTCCATATTTAGAATTTTTTGTGTCCTTCTTTGGAAAAGTGTGCTCATATGGTTTTCAACCTTTAAGATGAGAACACTGGTCTTTTTTATTTTTTGGCTTGCCTTCATGAATAAACCCCCTGATTATGATCAATTTGGTGGCAAAAATGACATATAAAGGTAGTGTTTATTGAATATAAGGTTTGGATCTAAAGGAAGTTTTTATATTTTAGATGGATTCTATATGGGAGACCTTTATTAAGGTCCACCTCCACACAAATATGGGAATATGTAAACAACCCTTGTCTATATTGCTCAATATGCATCTTGATGAACTTTACCATTATGTTACCAATATATTGACATACTAATGGGTTCCATAAGGGAAGAGGGACGTTTAAGATTAAAACCCAAACTGACATTTTGAAAACCATCATTGTTGAAGGATCAAAATTGAAGAACCATGGGTAAAAAAGATCCCATTCCCCAAAACTAAGGTCCCTCCTTGAAAATATATGATAATCCTTTGGTTCAAAAAATTGAATTATGAAAAATCCTTTAGAACATAAATGGATTGCACATTCATTAGTCCACGTAGGATAGACCCATTGATATAACTATTCTAATGAAGGCTAGAATACATTAAACCTACAAATCACTACATAATATCTAAATTTATAAATCAACACAATGACCTCAGGAAGAGAGATATCCATTGCATGCACTTCATCTAACTTATCTAAAATGTACAAACAAGGAGAAATTAAAGGTGAAGCCAAAGGAGCTTTAGGGTGAGCCACATTTTTGAAGGAATATCCATAGTTTTGATTTATGGAGGCACCAACTACAAAAAAACTACATTCCATACTTTAGGTTAAGGGGAAGATGGATGTCGATCTCATTATAGACATACTACAAATCCTAGTTACTAGTGAAAGCCTCTACTCACCTGCTAGGGTTTTTTTGTCATCAATATAATTAAATCTTACCTTGTTAAAAGCTTTTATTATTTAGTGTTAGGAAACCTTTTTTGAATTTGTATTGAATAAGAATTCCAATTCTTTTGAAATGAGAGAGTTCTAGGGAAGGGGAAAGGCATTTTCACATGATAGAGAGGGGACTCTTCACGAGCCTAACTAACCTAATAAATCTGTAATCGATGAAACCTATTCACTATGTTATAGTCCCAAAACTTTTTAAGGATATTTTGGAGGAAGACACCCTTACAATGATGAGTGTATTGATAAATTTTCAAAGATAAAGCATGCCAATCAACTACCTAGTTGTGTTGCAAGCTAGGGTGGGAATTCATAGAACCCTTCTCCACCATGTGCATATTTCCATCACTGTACTTATTTTATATTTTGTGTACTAGTTTTACAAAGGAGGATTCATCTCAGCGCAATTTTTCATTTATTTCTTCTATTAGCTTGGAACGAACTATGTTTATTGAGTATTATCTCCTTAGACATTCCTTATTGATGACTCTATGTGATTATTATAGATAGTTTTATATTGATTATAAAATTAAATGTAATTTTTTAAAATAATTTATTTAATATTATTACTTCTATGTAAACTAATTTAAGAAGCATTTTTAGATTTTTTTAAATAGGAATTTTTTTGCTATTATTCCAAGTAGTAGTGCAAAGGCTCATTCTACAGGGCCTTATATTATACAATTATATGCAATTGTAAATCATATTTAAGTTAATTTAAATTATATTCAATACTAAAATAAATTTTAACTCTATTTTACATTAAACATGATGTAATTCATCCATGTAGTAGCTAATGTGATATTAGATTGCCCACTACGAAGGGTGTTTCTCAGTCATCCATAATGTCTTACATGAAGACATGTTTGCTATTTGAATAGATGAGGTCCTAATTTTTATATCCTTTATAATATATGAATAAATTTTTTATTTGTTTTGATTTGATTTTTTTAAGGTAAGTTGTAGTAATACCCCTCTAAATATATGAGATAAATAAATTATAGGTGTAACCATTGCACTAGAAAATGCTCAATAATTTACACAGGTATAAGTTGTAATATTTTTGGATAAATATGAATTTATTCTAGAAGTTGGCCTCAATAATAATTTTAAATTGACATTCATTTGTCTTGAATGAAGGATTCATGTTTTGCTTCAGATAGTCATATGACTATGATTAGTAGGAGTGATGTGGGTTCAACCCATCCATCATATACACTATTCTACATTGTGATTTTGGATCCCACTTGCACACTCCACTAGTAAATCCCCATTCCATTATTATGACTCCCTCTCAAGCATTTTATGGTGTAAATGAGGATGAACATCATAGGAAATTTGATCTTAACAATGATTTATTGGTAAACAAAAGTATATTATTTTATGTGATTATAAAATGATATTTTTGTCACATGTAATCATTTGGTAAAGTACACAAGTATTGGTCCTCCAAAAATTCTTTCTACTTTTCCATTTATCATGTTCACAAAGAATAATACTCATGGCCATTTATTGTCACTTGGTAGTCACATAATCATGGAGACTTCTTTATTCTCAAGGTGGACTTCAACAAACTGTGCAAATCTAAATGCTTATTAAAACCATTTGTATACTCCTTGATTTAAATATATTATCTTCTTTGAATATCTTATAGCCATGTAGTGAAATCTTATGAACTAATTCATCCTAGGTTTTAAGAATTTTTTTTACAATTGGCCTTCACTGCATACACTAAAATTGAAACATGTGTCGATCCCTGAATTCTTTGGAGTCAATGGCTCATAGAGACATAGAGGCATTTATATTGATTTATGAAAATTCTACAAATCCATTGTATAATTAAGTCCATTTTATATCTTTTTATGTCCACACTTCTATATGTAATGAATAAGCATATTATTTTTATATTCATAAACACTAATAAAGTGTATGTATCACATAAGAAAACTTATGATATCAAATAAGGCACATGGTGATCATCTAGGTGTCATATTCTCTTGAAAAACTCTACATGTACACATAGATTATTAATTCGCTTATATATTGTCTCAATTCTAAGTGGTATCTGTCATCACATCTATCATTACCATGTGTCATCATTTTGTACAATGTGCACTTATTGTCTCCAAGTCGTCATTTTATTTCACCCTTTATCATGATAACACATAGAAATACATGTGGCCATTCCTTGTTCCCTTGTAGTCACAAAGTCACAAAGGCTTATTTACTCTCAATGTGAACTTTATCAAACTACACAGATCCATGGATTTATTAAATCCACTATATTATCTCCCTTGTCTGGATAAATTCTCTTATTTACATACCTCATAGCCATGCAAGAGCATCTTTTGAATTGATTCCTCATAGACTCCAAGTCTTTACTTTCCTTTGGCCTTTTCCACATCCACTAAAATTGAAATATGTAGTAGTCATTGATTTCTTCATAGTCATGGCAATGAAGCTCATGATGCATTGAAATATTTTATGGTCTTTTATGCAGAGTTTGCATATCTATTGGAGAGTGAAATCCACTTTATATTTGTTTACATACATACCCTACCTACACAATGAATAAACATGTCGAAATTATATTCTAAAACACTAATAAATTATATATATCACTTAATATAACTTATGATATCAAATAAGACACATGGTGATAATGTTAGGTTGTGGAGCTAAAAGCTTCACTGATGCAGACATGGAGGAGGTTTTAGGAAGGTTGTTGAGTGTTACAAACACCAGCATCGGTCAGGCCAACCGACGTCGGCAGGATCAGACAAGAAGGCAATTGACGTCGGTCAGAAGTCAGCCGGCGTCGGCACCTTCCAGGCAGACAGGGACCGATGTCGATCACCTGTGTGGTTTGGACTGTGAATGTTACGGGCAGTTAGCTAACGAACCAAGTGTTTGCATGTCAAGAGCCAAATTTAGACTAGAAGCTATGGATCTAATTATTGTAATTAGGTGTCTAATTATTGTTTACATGAGATCTATTTAAGATACTCATTAGTTGTATTGTAAATTTGTAGCTAGAGAGTAAGAGAGCAAAATAAGATCCTTCTGAGAGAGGAGAGCAATGGTGTGTTCCTCCTAGTGCCACAATACCAAGGTGGGTGCTAGTTTGGAGAATCAGAAGGGTTCTTCGTATTTGTATGATCTTGGTCAGCAGGTGAGCATGGCTTCTTTTGGAGATCTACAATGGTGAGTAAGGTCTAGTGATTTGCAGGTAGCAGCAGAGAGCAGGTGATCTACTTGGAGTACAGTTGTGTACTTGGTGTACTGGCAGCGTGTTACTGACTGGTGGAGGTGAACATCAATTCTGTATTGGAGTTGATTGTTGGGACCGAGAGAGAGAGAGAGGGAAGAAGGTCTTGAGGTGTGGCGAGCCTTTAAAGTGGAAGAAGAAGTGGCATCTTCTTTATTATATATTCTTCTGAGTGATTATTAATACAATTGTGTATTGTCTCTCATATTCCTGTGTTGTTTCATATTTCTAGTTACTTATTATTCTGGTTAAATTCCATGTTTAGTTGCTAATACAAGAAGTAATCATATGTGCTCTATTGGTGGAGCAAGATCCTGATAGCTAATACAGGGGTCATCTATTCTCTCAACCCTCAAAATGTTCACTATGTATATCTCAATATTCATTATGGAATTTGTCAAAGTGGAGGTTTCCTAAAAACTATAATAATTAGGTTTAATTTTTACATATCCAATTCAGTTTCATTTTGATTTTTGAATGGTCATTGTATGTCTGATCTGATTCACCCTTTAATGTTTTAAACTGATGACAAGTGATGTGGATTAACCATTCAATTTTGGTTAGTATAGCTTTAGTGAACTGTAAGTTTGTGGCGTTAATCTTAATGGAGAATGTCAAACATATATAATTTGTAATAAATTAGATTTTAAGTCATAGAGGTCATAGAGTGCCTCATTCACTTTTGATATTCACTTATTTTACTGTGGAAGCATTAGATTGTTAATTTGCTTCTATATTGGCTCAGGTCTAAGTTCTATTTGTTTTGGTCACGGGCCATCATATAGTACACTGTGGCCTTTTCAATTTCAAGTCTTTATTTTATTTTTCCAATTATCATGTTCACACATAGCAATACACGTGGCCATTTCATTTTTATTCATAGTCACTGAGTCATCTAAGCTTCTTTATTTTCAATGTGAACTTTAGTGAGTCATGAAATCATAGAGGCTTATTTATTCTCAATGTGAACTATATAGTGAATTATATGGATCCTTGGATTTATTAAATCCACTTTGAACTCTCCCTTGTCTAATTTTTTTATATCCCTAGCATATCTTGAATCCATGTGGTGAGATGTTGTGAATTGAGTCCTCATAGGATTAAAGTCTATATTTACCTATAAATTTTAATACATACACTATGATTGAAACACGTGAAAACCCTCGATTGATTTGTAGTTATTGTATCATAGAGTCACTTATTTTATATATTTTTATGTCCCCAGCTTTACTTATGCAATGGTTAAATATGGCACAATTATATTGACAAACACTAATAAAGCACATATATCACTTAATAAAACTTTCAATATCAAAGAAGACACAATGATCATCTACGGGTCACAACACATGCAAACACCATGATCATACTTTATAGTTTTAAGATGGGTACATGTGACTTTAAATAACATGTGATATCAAGAGGCCATTTGTGGGTCAAAACTCATTCACGAGGTCAATGGGTTTCTAAAACATAACCTTACTTATTGAAATGAAAAGAAGCTTCTATAAACACATTCATTTATGAAACTTTTTTCAAACTACGACCAATTTTTCTTGATATAAGGGTCACTAAGGGGCATAAAGTGTGTAGTTTTTAAACCTTGGGTAAATGTGTGTTGGGTATTGAAATAAAGTGAAAACTATTGACTTTGGATATATGAATGTGGTTATGATTAATTTAAAATTTCATAAAGGTACAAATGAGTTTATTGTGTAGTCAATTAATCTAATCAAAATTTAGATAAGATTTATAATGCAAATTGATGTATGAATCTTTCATGAAAATAAAATAAATTTACAAAATACAAATTCTAATTTTTCATCTTCTATCTTTTGGGTTGATCCAATCAAATTTATATCTCAATTCAAAATTTAAAAATAATTTTTTACTTCTTAAAAAATGGAAGTGTATTAATGAAAACATAATTATCTTATGACAACTAAATAAACTTCAATACTAATATTGTAATTTATTGTTTATTAATTTTATTTTTTTTAACTCAAAGTAAGATTTAGTGGTTAATGAAGATATATTATGCTTTTTCTTGAAAAGATATTTTATGCTTTCAATCAAAAAAGATAATGCTGGAAAAAAAATTGTGACCAAGAATTCTCTGAAAATTTCATGTGACTTTAGACCTGACCATTCCCATCTTAACATATGTCGTCAACCAAAAACATTAAAAAGGGACTCAAAGGTTTAATGTAAGAATATAAACAATGTGAGGATAGAATAGTTTTCTTCACCCTTAAACAAATTTAAATTGTACGGAGATGTCAAGCAATACAAAATATCTTCACTCAAATTTACCATGGTAGAAGTGTTTCGACATAATGAAAAATTAAAATTAAAATAAAAGGTTTAAAATAAATTAAAGTAAAACATTTAAATGTATAGTAATGAATTAATTAAAATATTTTAAATAATTATTAATATAAAACAATGTTTATTAAAAGAATTATAAAATTGTGTGTATTTGGAAATAATTGTAAATAACATTGAAATTCTTCCATACATGTTTACAATTATAATTTAAAAAAATTACTTCTTATAATTTTATGGTTTATATGAACATATAAAATTTTAATTATATAAATGATTATTTTGATAATTATTTTTCACTTTTTATTTATTCAAAATAATAAATATTTTTAAATTTTAGACATGCATTACACTTTAAAATATCTTCAAAGTTTTAATATGCAATGGTTTATTTAAATATTTCCAAACTTTTATCATGCAAAGTTTAAAAAACAAACATATATTTACAAATGTAAATTAAATTATTAATTTATTATGATATATAAGAAGATTAAATAATGTCAGTTAAATTTACCACTATTTTGTGTGTTGAATTGCAGACATTATTAATTTTTGACACTACTTTTAACATTTGAATGGTGGGAAAATTTGTGATCAATAATTCTTGATGACTTTGACCATCGCTATTTTGACTTAATTGTGATCAATGCGTAGAAAAGAAGGCATAAAATAACTCATTGACCATTCAAATGTCAAGATTATATTTTCTTAAGAGAAGATGATAGATGAAAAGGACTTGAGATTTTGATAAGAGAATTGCACATTCAAATTGTAAATGGTCGTATAGGGATATTAAAAAATTTGTATGAGATAATTGTACATTTAAATTGTATATGGTCGCATAGGCATATTCAAATTTGTTTGATAATAGTAAGGAGGATAAAAGAAAAAGGGATTTGAAAAAAAGTGAAATTAAGGAGAACATGGAAAAAAAAAGAATACAGTGGAAATAATAAAGTGTTCTTTCTTTACAACTAAGGAGTTATGGATAAAATTGTAAAACATTTTAAAAAGAAAAAATATTATTATCATTTTCTTTTCTTCAAATAGTGTCAGAAAACTCTTCAAATCACTGAAAGATTCCATTGACCCTGATTTACTTAAAGGAATCTATCAAATGACATGTGCATGTAAAAAATTATATATTGGAGAATTTGGTAGAATAATTGGCATGCCAACTAAAGAGTGAGGGGTGGACCCTTGACATAGTAAAATTCATAAATTAGTATTGGCAAAACATTGTGTGAATATTAAGCATTCAATTAACATTTTTGACACAAAAATATTGGCTCTAAATGATAATTGGTCCAAAAGATGAATTAAAAAAGCCATCAAAATCATTAAAAATAAAAATTATTTAAATAAAGACAATGGCTTATTGATTAATCGCTTTTGATTGCCAATAATTAAAAAAGGTTAGTCAATTATGTTGTGAATATTTCAAGGTTAGCTATATTTATGCTATTCAAATATGTCAAATCTTCAAGGCATCAAATTTGTCCTGATGATGAACTTAAGTAATGGCTCAAAACGTTGACAACAAAATGAATTCGATCACAGAAATTCCAATCATTGATACTATTTTTATTAATTATGAATTTTTAATTAATAATAAAAAAAATAGCTTTTATAAGTTAGTGATTTAAATCAAATTGTGATCAATTTTTCAAATATTTAAGAGATTTTTTTGATGAAATAGAGCTTATATTATTAATATAAATATATCGACATACAAAACTATATATAAAAAACACAGGCGGTAGAAGGCATGCTCCAAAAACAACCAAAACTAAGTCTAAAAATAAAAAACACAAGACCACACAAACAACCCCCAACTAAATTTAATCTAAAAATAGACTAGCAAATAAAAAACAATATTAAACTCTAAAAAAAATTTAGTTACCAAACCTCACATCCAAAACTCAACTTTTTATATTTTTTATGCACATTTATTTAATTATTTTTTATATTTTTTTAATTATAATAAAAATAAAATTAAAAAATTTAATATATATTTATAAAATAGAATTGATAATTATATATTAGAAAGTCTTGCCGTACATAATAATCTATACTTGTTTCAAATGTTTATAAATTATAACTAGTAATAATATTGAAAGCTAGTTGTAAATTTAACATTGTGTTAATTTGTCAAAAATAAGTCTTTTTTTATAAAATAAAATATAATAAACAAAAGTCCTTATCCATTAAAATAAATATAATAAAGTCTTATTTTTTTATAAAGTATAATATAATAAACAAAAAGTCCTTATTCATTAAAATAAATACAATAAAATCATACATAATATAATTTATTATATTTCCTAATTTTTTTTTCGTTTAGAATAATATCAATTTCAACATCAAATCAAATTTATACCTGAAAGAGGGGAAAAAATATTCAAGTCATACTCAACCTTCTTGGAACCCTTTATATACAAACTAATATAAATAAACATAGAGATTCAAGCGGTAACCCTAATAGGGGTATTTAGGAATTATAAATGATAAATGATTAGAATCTTTCTTCGAATGATAAGGGATATCTTGAAATAACATAATTGAACTTTGGTTTTAATTTAAGTATTTATATATCAAAATTAAATATAATCATTTAATTTTGATGTTTAAATCATAAATATTTATGAAAGAAATTTTTATTATTTAATGTATTTATAATTGATCAAATAAAATATTGTAATAAAATATATTTTCTATTTTTTATTTATTTTAATATATAAATTAAAATAATTAAATATTCCTTCCAATACCATCATATATTATGATAAATATAGAATTATAAACTAAATAATCTAAGATAATGTTAAGGTTATAGATATATATATTTTTAAGAGAAGATAATAGATGAAAAGGACTTGAGACTTTGATGAGAGAATTGCCCATTCAAATTGTAAATGGTCGCATAAGCATATTTAAATTTGTATGAGAGAATTGTACGTTCAAATTGTATATGGTCATATATGCATATTCAAATTTGTATGACAATAGTAAATAGGATAAAAGAAAAAGGGATTTCAAAAAATGTGGAAAGAAATTAAAGGAGAACACAAGAAAAATAAGATTACATTGGAAATCATAAGGTGATCCTTCTTTATAACCAAGGAGTTATGGATAAAATTGTAAAACATTTAAAAAATAAAAATATTATTACTATTTCCTCTCCTCCAAATAATGTCAGAAAACTCTTCAAATCAGTGAAAGATTCCATTGACCTTGATTTACTTAAAGGAGTCTATAAAATTACATGTGTAAGTAGAAAATCACATATTGGAGAAACGGGTAGATCAATTGGCATGCCAATTAAAGAGTATGAGTTGGACCTTAGACATACCATAACTCATAAAATAGCTTTGGTGAAACATTACGTGAATACTAAGCATCCAATTAACCTTTCTAACATGATAATATTGGCAAAATTTGACAATTGGTCCAAAAGATGAATAAGAAAATCTATCAAAATCATTAAAAATAAAAATTATTTAAATATGGGTGATGGTTTATTGATTGATCGCTCTTGGTTGCCAATCACTAAAAAGGATTAATCGGTTATGTTGTGAATATTTCAAGGTTAGTTATACATATGCTATTCAAATATATCAAATCTTCAAGGCATCGAATTTGTCATGATGATAAGTTTAAGTGGTGGCTCAAAATGTTGACAAAAAAATGAATTCGATCGCATAAATTATAATCATTGATGCCAAGTTTATTGATTACAAATTCTTAGTTAATTATAAAAACTTGCTTTCATATGTCAATAATTAAAAACAAATTGTGATCAATTTTTAAAATATCTAAGAGATTTTTTTTAATAAAATAGAGCTTATATTATTAATATAAATATATTGACGTATAAGATTATATAAAATAAAATAGATAATAGAAGGTACATTTCAAAGACAACTAAGGTTGAGTCTAAGAATAAAAAGCACAAGACCACACAAACAACAACCCAACTATACCTAATTTAAAGGAAACCTAACAAATAAAAAATAATATTCAACTTTCAATAAACACTTAGTTACCAAACCCCATATTTAAATTTTTATCATTTTTCTTATGCACATCTATTTAATTATTTATTATAATTTTTTAATTATAATAAAAATAAATAATATATATTTATAAAATATAATTATATATTAGAAAGTGCCACTGTACAAAATAATCGATACTTGTTTCAAATGTTTATAAATTATAACCAATAATAACATTAAGAGTTAGTTGTAAATTTAACATTGTATTAATTTATTAAAAATAATTTTTTTTATAAAATAAAATATGATAAATGAAGAACCTTTATTCCATTAAAATAAATAAAATAAAATTATAAATGATATAATTTTTTATATTTCATAAATTTTTTATTCAAAATTATATCAATTTCAAAATCAAATCAAATTTATCTCTCTATATATATAAGCCATACCAATCCTTCTTCGAACCCTTTATATAAAAACTAATATAAACATAGAGATTTAAGCCGTAATACTAATATGGGTATTTAGGAATTATAAATGATAAATGATTAGAATCTTTCTTCAAATGATAGGGTTAGCTTATGACAGGGTTAGTGTGAAATAACATAATTGAACTTTACTTTCAATTTTAAGTATTTATATATTAAAAGTAAATATAATCATTTAATCTTGACATTTAAATTTTAGAAATTTATAAAAATAATTTCTATCATTTAATGTATTTATAATTGATCAAACAAAATATTATAATAAATATGTTTTTAATTTTTTTAACTATTTTAATACGCAAAAAAAATTAATCAAAGATTCTTTTCCAATACCATCATATTTCATGATAAATATAAAATTATAGACTAAATAATCTAAGATAATGTTAAGGTTATAGATATATTTTCTTAAGAGAAGATAATAGATGAAAAGGACTTGAGACTTTGATGAGAGAATTGCACATTAAAATTGTACATCTAGACCTTACATATAAAATGAATAAACATGTTACATTATATTAAAAAATTATAATACATTGCATATATCACTTAATAAAACTTTTGATATCAAAAAAGAGAAGTGAAAATAATCTATGGGTCATCTATTCTCTTGAACCTCAAAACATTCACTATGTATATATCAATCTTCATTATGTAATTTTTCAAAATGTTCTTCACTTGCAAACAATAATAATTGGGATTAATTTTTTCATATTTAGTTCAGTTTCAGTTTGATTCCCAATGCCACTCTATGTCTAATGTGATTCACCCCTTAATGTTACAAATTAATGATAGGCAACTTATGGATTCATCTCTTAGTTTGGTCACTACAACTTTACTAAACAGTGAGTTTATGGATTTAATCTTAAAAAATAATCTCAACCTTCCACATGTTGTAATCACATGGCCTTGAAATCATTGAGATCACATAGTGCCTCATTCATTTTTGATACTCACTAAACTATCCATGGAAGTGTTAAATTGTTATCTCATATTTATATTGGCTCAGGTCTAAGTTTTGTTTTTCCTCGCATCTATCATGGACATGTGTCATCATCTAGTATAATGTGGCCTTGTTGACTCTAAGTATTTATTACCTTTTCCCTTTATTGTGCTGACACAAATTAATACACTTGGCCATTATTTTTTCCTCAGAGTCACACAATCATGGAAGTTTCTTTATTTTGAATGTGAACTTTAGTGCGTCACAGAGTCACATAGGATTATTTATCCTCAGTGTGAATATCATTGAATTATGCAAATAAGTATTATTTTAGATAATATGGACTTATCAATAATCCAAAATAATTTAAACTATCAAAAATAAATTGGACTGTATCAAGATTAAATTGGACTATATCGATATTAAGTTAGATTTATTACAAATAAACCACATTTGTCCAATGTATTTGTAATAAGTCCAAATTATTTAAAATGGTAAAAAATAATTAGTAGTTGAAAACTATCAAAAATAAATTAAACTTCATCAAGAATTACTTGGACTTATTACAAACAAATCATATCTATATGATATATTTACAATAAGCCTAAATTATGTGACCATTCAAACTGGTTCACATACCATGCATTTATAGATAATAAGACTTAATTTTTTATTTATTATGTAAACATACTTCATACATCAATTGGGTGTTTGGGCAATATGTGATTTAAAACACTTGGAATGATTGGGATGCCACATGTCATCAATTGATTGGATCATGAACTATCTATTAAATCTGATTCGGTTTATGTCCTCATGAAGATCAAAGTTTATCTTTTATTTATGTACATTCCATGTGTCAATCATGGGTGTTATATTATTATCTTATTAATATAATCTCCCACATAGTCGAGTTAATGAGATTGTGATGTGTGTTACAATCTGAAGTGATCGCATTGTTCAGGACTTTTATTTGGACTGGTCATCCTTTCACATAGCTGAGTCATCAATATTATACCACGTGTCACAATATCAAGTGCTTGTACAAAGTGTAATTTAAAAAAAATGAAATACCGAATAACATTTGTCAATACACAAATGCCAAAGAACAAATCTTGATGTGTAATTGGGAAATTTTGCGGCATAAACCTTGAAGACCTTTTCACATACATGGGATGCTAAAGTGTGTTTTGAAAAACATAAAATCCAAAGTGTAAATTATCAGATGTGCAAACTACAAAGACCATTTACTGAAGACCATTTTGAATGATGCAAAATGTGAAATTTAATTTAAAATACTAAAAAGTTGAGGTTTTCATGATTCACACAATTTTATCTAACTATTTGGAATACACAAAAGCTAAAGGCCATTTTGAATCACAAAAATATGAATTGGACTTTCTAACAGTCAAATTCTATTAAATAGATGCATAGTTATCAAAATGCTAAATTGTTGTAGTAGAAAATATAAAATTCAAATGCTAAAGTGTATTTTCCAAGACCCAAAATGCGAAGTGCCACTAGAAATAAATATAAATAAATAAAACAATAAAAAATTATACATTCTCAAAAAATGGATTAAATTTTGAAAAAAAAAATCATATTTCTCATTCCAAAATTAAGGAAACATAATTTCAAATTTTTCATTCCTTTTATCACTATTTTTGTTAGTTCTTAGTGGGATGATGTATTCAAATAGTTTATTACAATGCCTTTCAAAAAATTAGTTAGAATAAGTGTATGACCTCTCCAATTTTTATTTGGTTTCCAAGAATAGATGATACTATCTATGAGTATGGATGGTAAAGATTTGTCAGTTGGGTTTGGATTCCATTTCTTTTCCAAGTAGCTTGAATAAATTTATGCTTTTTCTACATCTTTTTCTCCTACATGAACCGGGATGAACCAAACTACATTGACCCTTCGTCTTATATCCCCATTTGTTTATATTATCTCAATATTGCTTTTATCTCTAGCAACCCATACTGTGTAGTCCACTCCTATAGAATCATCAGGTTTGGAAAATAATATATCTCCAATTTGAACATCTTGAGTTGGATCAAATGCAATTTTTATTCTTTTGCTTCTTTGACATATATATATATATATATATATATATATACCACTCCAAAATCAAGGGTCCTATCATGAACCATTTTTTATAGATCTCTATCCAGGGGTATGTCATGGCAATTTATAGGCCAAAACTACCTTAGATGCTCAACTTCAGAAGGGAACATGTCTTATTTCATTAAGTCATGGATGTTTTGGAAGTAATATGCTAGATCCTTCCACTTACTATTTTTGGTCAAACAAAATTCAATGAAATGTTGTACATACTTATTCAATTTATATTTAATTTATTTTTCACTCTTTTTTCTACTTCTATTTGAGTCTTTTACAAAATTGGAATCTTGAGACATTTCTATATTTTTCAAGTCTTTGAGATATATTTTTGTCAGATTACCTTATGGAACATTTGGCTCACCATTTTCTTTTGTTCCCCATAATGTAATCGGGAGGGGGGGCGGGACGAGGGAGGGGACCAATTTCTATCTATTATATAGTTTTTCTAATGCATAATGGGTTGACCTTACTCCATGCATAGAATAAAGTATTGACCTTTTATCAAGCCTACTATTTCATTTATTCCCTTCAGCTGGTAACTATTAACATACTCTTTGAAATCCACTACCTCTTCAATAAACTATGGCATGAAGTTTCTTGTATTTTCACAAATCCTATAAGTGTCCATCATCTCTGCCATAATCCATACATATTTCCTCTTTATACATTTAGACAAGTTTCCAAATGTGTCATCGATGTCCTCATGGGTATGTCCTATAGGCAAAAATATGATCTTGACATTGAATAAAACACCTTTGTAGACAAGGAGAGATAAATATTGCAACACATACCTATACAAAAAAACATGATTTTGTGAATTTTTAAATATAGCATTAGTTCTATATAAGGTTTGACATTTTCTAATATAATTATGGATGGAAGTACATATTCTTATTGTCCCCATAATAGTTGTCTAGTTGAAGGTATATCCTAGAAGGAAGTTTCTTAAAGGCACCAATTGATTATGATTCTTCTCTATATTTCTTGCATTCAGGGTAGTAGTTTTTAGACAAAAGTGCATCATAAAATAGATATTTTGAAGATCTAGGTTTATATAGTAAAGATCCATAAGTATCTGGCATTGTTGTTTTCATATCCCTAAAGCACTTGTTCAATGAGGTGAGAGTAAATTTAGACCCTCAAATAATGTACAATAAAAAAATGCCCATATCCTCTTACACCATGACCATGTGTTATAATTCCTACCATTGACAACTCTAATATTCTATTAGTAACTGCTTCGCTTTTTGTCACTATCCTTGGCAAAAATGTTTTTTACATTCCACCTTGTCATGAATTATACTGAGGCATTCTTTAGGGTATTGATCTAACATTTATTTATTTGTGTAATACCTTTATCTTGTAAAAAGTATTTGATTTGAGTGCATCATGAATTCTTGATCTATATGCTCTTCCTAATCTTTAGAGAAGGGACTAGAACATTTCTATTGAGTTAACAAGATGCATGTTTTTTACCTAGAGAAGTCATCAAATATGGTAATGGTCACATCATAAAAATTAGTTCTCCACATGTTATTAAATTCTAGTTGGGATATTGGCTCATATTCCATATCTGCTAGTTATACATTGATGTGGTGCCTCATAAATTCTTGAGTGAAAGATATTGGAATATCTCAAACATTTTCTCATGAGACATATATATCTACTTGGCATGTTAGTCATGGAGAAACATCTACAAAATCATCCACCAATTGGTCCAGTAAATCTTTAGTTGACATTTTCCTCTTTTATGGCTTTTGTCAAAATCTCCCTGCATTGAATGCATTTCATTCCCCATTTTTGTGATAATTTTGAATTTAAAAAATCTAATTCTCTTCAATCCATATAGTTTAAGTCAAGCTTTAAAATATATCTCTATACCCTAAAAATAAATGCTTGTTTTATTTTTATTTTTCTTAAACAAATTGGCAAAAAGGGCATCCAAGACATGTTGCCTCCTATCTATTATGGTGGAATCAAAAAAATTTATATTTTCATATTTTAGAATCTCAAATGACAATACTAACTAAAAACATTTTTTTGTGCAACATTTTTTCCCATAAATTGTTGAATCTCACTATCTATGCTTTCATCAAACTCCACTTGGCTGAGTGAAGTTTTTGGCTGATTTTTTTTCGGCCTGAGTATTTTTAGGAACAATTTTTTTTTTGGATACCTTTGTGATAATAATGTTAGGAAAAGAGTGAATTCATTATCTACTATGTCCCAAACATTTCTAAATTCTTTCTCCCTTGATTTCATGTATGGTAAATTTATTGTTTTACAAGTCTTAGTGTCCACTATTTTATTGGAAGGCCATCTAATGATAGATGTTTCACTTACCTCTATACTGTAAGTCTCATAATGTTGTATAATTTTCCTTGTGTAAATTATCAATTCATTTTCTAACATTGGGATAGGAATGCAACCAAAAATCTCCCCTGTTTGTGCAAATTAAACATAACCAAAACCAATTTTTTTATCATTTGCAAGAGCGGTATATTTGAGAAATAAATGTACCCTTTTCCTAAGAAAAGTTTTTATTAGGCTTTGAAATGTGGTAGGATCATCGATATATCAATCAAATAAATCCAATTAAGGGTTTTATTATTATAATGGTTGTATATGTAGAACTAAACTTAAATTATTTTGTCTTTATTCCATGTCATTGTCTATAGAAAAAGTGTTTGTGACATGTTTCACCATTCGTGTGTTCCATATAGTAAAACTATCAACTACATCCCTAAATTATCCACAAAAGCTATAGGAAATGGAATCAGAATAATCATATCAAAATCTTTAGTCACATTAACACTTACACATTCAATAGGTATTTCCTCATTGTGGCATGTGGAAGTGAGATTTATGGGTTCCAAAGATTCAACATCTGGACCTCCCACTTTGTGTATTATTTCCTCACTAATGACCTTACCATTATTTATGAGAAAAACATAGTCACCACATTGTAAATCCATTGATGTATGACTTTTTATCTTGGACATTTACAAATGACATGATAAGAGTTGTTAATCAGGTTATTTATAAAATCAGTCCAATTTATACCTGTATGTAGGAGATAAAGCTATATTTATACCAAAACATAAACATAGAGATATGTTAAAAGCTAAAAATGTTAAAAAGGTAATGTATAATTTTTTTTTAATGACACATTTTTTGGTGATCCAAAAAAATAATAGTTTTTAATATCATATACTGCATACTTCAATTCTTGCTTCATCCTAATTTGAAGGTATCTCCTAGGAGATATATTTCAAAAATGCATCAGAGCAAAATAACCACATAAAGAAATATAGTTAATTAAGTCAATATTCAACCATGTATTTTATTAAAATACAAAATGATATTAAATAATGGGGGTTTTGAGAAAAATTATGAAAAATAATTAGCTTCTTATATTTTAGGATCCTATTTTTGATTTAAACCTCTATTGTGGACCCAAAAGTTTGAAGGTATCTTTTAGGGGATACCTTTAAAACATGCATATGGGTACCTTTGAAGGTTTAAATATAGTACTAGGTCATATATTAAAGGGTACCCATGACATTAATCATAAGACTTCATTTTTCAATATTCAAGGACATGTGGAATTTACCTACAAACCCTTGACATTTTAATACTCAAAAATATTTCAAGTTCACTAGGTAAGTGACTCTCCATTATTATGCCAAGTGTCTCTATCTCGTTTACCCAGAGACTGATAGATTGAAATTCATGTATGAATTCTTAGGGATATGTAAGAATTATTGTGGTAACACATTTCTCCCTCTGAAGTGCCTCTAAAATTATTTTTAAAACTGGGGCCCACTTCCCTCGACCAATGACACACCTTTTCTTTAAATAACAACTCTTTTCTTTCTTGAGGAGCGTCATGATGACATGTGTCATCAGTGAAAGAGGTCAAGACTTCAAATTTGTATCCACACTCATTTGTGCACTCAATCACTATGAATCCATAATGAACCCAAGCATTGGATTCAAGTTTGTAGCTACGTTCTTTATTCTCTCTGAATAGGATACATACAATTATTGTACCATGGGGAGGATACCTATGATCTAGGAGTGGGTAGTGAGGTCATTCTTTAACTATTGGATTTCTTTGTCCTTGGTTGAGGACTCTTATTGAATTTATTATTTCACAATTATAGAGTCCAAGAGGCTCATATGGGTATACATAGTACAACTTATTAAATGCATTTAATAAGTTAGGCTGAAACATAAAATATAATTATTTATACTTTATCGAAGTAATGAGATTAAGGAGAAATCTGGTGAAAAAATTACATATCTCAAATTAAGTCCAAGAAAGTAATGGTGATAAGATAGGTATGGTGGAAGGACTGCTTACTATCATGCAAGACCATTAATGACATGGCATTTTAAAATATCATATCTTGTTCGAGGAAGATCGAGTTGGGATGCGACTGCTGGATTCACTAAACAAAGTAGGTACATGAAGTGATATAGGGTCACATCAAATAGATTAAATGGGGTAATTTAAATATTTGGGAGACCAAAAAATTCACCATCAAAAATAAAATATTAAAGATGAGGAAGATCACTCATGCATAGGTAATCAGTTTTTTTAAAAGAGGTTGGCAAGAGCAAATTAGATGTCAAAAGCCATAAAACTAAGGGGAAGAACAATGCCAAAACATTAAAAACATTGGAAAACAAGAATATTTTATTATCTACTCTCGATATAATCCTATGTAGAAAAATTGAGACCCAAATTTTGGCATAACAAAGCAATCAAACAATGTAGATTATAAGTTTAGTCATGGATAAGAGCAAGTTGTTAATCCCACTCATAGTTGTAGAGAAGGAAAAAATGGGAATTGGGATAGGTCTTCAAAAAACTAAATTCAATGAACTAAATCCCTTCAACTTTGTGTAAATGTTTGAAGTTACTCTCTTTGCCCTATCAACACAACCAGGTGCATAATTAGGAGCTCTTGCACTTCAACATGCACTTATTGCTTCTGATGTAGAGAGTCTAATCAATTTACCTACATTCAGGAAATTGGATGAGGTCATGCATACCTTGTTAAGTATATATAACCAAGAAGATATTAATTTGTCCAAAGATATCACCATTTGGATTAATACATAGACCATGGTGAGAGCCACAGGCCTCTTGAATCATGGAATATCATTATTTCCATACAAGTCCACCACACTGCCAATTCATATATATATTCAATAGAAGTTTCCCACTAGGGCATGTAGATGAACCCTAATTGACTCTATTGAGGACATTTCAATGCACATTCTGGTAGTGTGTATTACAAAGAGGTTTTGGTAGACAATGAAGTAGGCTAAGTAGGCAACAAAAGGAGTAATTGACATTGTGTATCACATAATGTACTAGAATGAGAAATTCAATTAGCTTGAGTTTGTAAAATTAAAGCTTATGACTAATATCAAAAAGGTACTTTTAGGTAGCTCAAAAAATTTCCAATATCAATTTATAGTTTTGTTTTTATGCTTTAGCCAATAGAAGTCCTCACTAATCTAAGTTAATGTTACTTTAGACTTTTGTCCTATTATTTCCCTCTCAAGCATCACTTAGACTAAGACAGGGAAATATTATGATAAATTAGGGTGGTTTAACACATGGTGGATTGAGGCTCTAGTTTTGATCATGTCTTACCCTCAAATTCCACATGATGTCATACAGTATTTGGCTAGCATACATCAATAACTAAGTTGTACAATGGTATTAAAATCAAGGTGCATGAGTTTATCATGCTAACTACAACTCTAATGCCCTTTTCATCATAATGGTAGAAGTGCAAGCCAAAGTATGGAAGCAGAGATCCCTAGTCTTGATGTCAATACAACCTATTCAAAAATTCCCTCTAAGTGAATAATAATGCAAACAAGATTAAAAAATAATTGTAGCTAGCTACACAACCATAGGCCACACCATAGAATTCTATAGCTCCCCCACATCAAGAAAAAGGAAAATGGAAGGGACTTATGCATAGAACCTTACCACTACCAGCCAGAAAGAGATCAAGGCAAATCAAGTCTTCATTGGACAACTGATATCTATCAAAGATAGCCTGAGACTATGATATCATAATGTTAGGGGTTAATGAATAGGAAATTCTTTAATGCATAATCGAAGACATCAGCTAAAAGTTTATGATAAGGAGGAAGAGGACTTATTTTTTTGGAAACTAGTGCACACTTACCAAGTTTAGAATAAGGTAAGCAGTGACCATTTGGTTGACATTATGCAACCCCCTCCCTATATTATTATGAATATTGTAGGTCAAGAAGAAGCTTAGCATGAACATGCAAAAAAAAATTCCAAAAAGATCCAAAAACTAGTTCATCATTTGAACAGTTTATAGATCTACTAGACGAAGGGAGCCTAATATGGCCATTGATTCACAGATAATGTAGTCATCATCTAGCGAGGCCTTCAACCATTGTACTATAACATATGGTATATTTCAAAGAGATAGCCATAACAATTAGTGCCCATTAAGTAAAATATAGTGGCATGAGGAGATACAAGGATACACTTGTGCCTCTTGCAGACTTAAGAAACATTTTCATGCACAGAGGTGTGATTATCGAATCCAAATCTTTAAAGCACTCATAATCTGATATGGAAATAGATGATGTATATGTAATGGAGGGATCCACAGATACCACTATGTCAAATCTAGTAGAAGAAGTTGATGTTGCATACGATACTATAGATAATGAGGAGGACGCTAAAAAAATGAAGAGAGGAAAAAGAGAAAAGCATAGATGAAAAAATAGAAGAAAGATGCCATGGAATAAGCAGTTCTGCAATAATCCCAATGTGCACAATAAAAACAAGAAAAATAGTGCACCAAGGAGGAAGAATAAAAAAATAAGCTTAAAGAAGCTAAGGTCAAGAAAAAGAAAGCCTAAGAAGCTCAGGCTGAAAGAAATAAATCTGATGAATCAAAAGCTGAAAGGAAGAGAAGGGATCATGAATAGGTAGTACACAATTATGAAGAAGCACAAGGAGAGACAAAGGTGTAAGCTACCAAGGAAGAATATTCCCACAAGGATACAACCCAATCAAATACACTAGAGGATACTTCACTACCAAAGTCTCTCCCCTCTACCAATGGTGGTGGGATGTCCTTACCACATCATCTCATCACGACACTTCATTTATTCTATTGGCTTAATTTATGCCATATCCTACCACATTTTGATTGAGATCCACTAGGCTTGCTTCCAATTTCATGGTGATGTCTTTGGATTTTTTGTAACTGCCACTGTCCAAGAAAATTAAAGGAGTAGATTCATTCCAAAAATCCATTGCAAAAAAGGCTTCAAACGTAGAACATATTGTTTTTTGGCTGTACAAGGAGAAAATAGAGACACAAAATCAAATTATTGAGGCTAGGTAGCTCATAAATGCCACTTGTCCTACTCTATTTGCATAAGTCCTTGGTGATAAATAAATGTTTGACGATTAAAAACTCACTACATTACTAACTCAACTAATAAAGGATTGGGTAAGCACACATAAATTGTGTACCCAAGGGTAGGCTATCATACTAGGATGGAAGGCATTCACAAACTTCTAGATGAATATGTATAGGTCTTGGGTAATTTTTTTCATCAGGATAAGTAGATTGTGTAAGGAATACTGTTAGGTTGAGGAGTTAAAAGTTTCACTGATGCAAACATGGAGGAGGTGCTGAGTGTCACAGTAACTGGCGTTGGTCAGGCCAACTGACGTCAATTAGGGGTAGACAGGAATCTACTAACATCGATCATGGATCGGCCGACATCGGTCATCTCTAGACAGACAATGATCAACGCCAGTCACCTATGCGGTTCCAAAACTGTTAGTTACATGAACAGTTAGTTTAACAAATTGGTTGTTTGCATGTAAAAGACTAATTTTAGTCTTGAGTCTGTATTTCTAATTATTTTAATTAGAAGTCTAATTATTTTTTGCATGGGATCTATATAATAGACTCATGGGGCTGTATTGTAATCAAGGACAAGGAAGAGATCCTTTCGATTATAAGATCTAGGTTTGCAGGTGTGCAAAACCAAGTTGATCTGCAGGTTGTGCAAGATCAGGTAGGAGATCTACATGGTAAGTAAGATCATTTCATTTGTAGGTTGTTGCAAGTTCAAGGGAGATCTACTTGGAGTACTTTGAGTACTTGTGTACTGGCAGTATTGTTATTGACTGGTGGAGGTGAACAAAAACTTTGTGTTTGAGTTGTTTGTTGTGATCGTAATTGAGAGAGAGAACTCTTGAAGGAGAATTACTAGGAGCCCTAGAGGTGTGGGAAGCCCTAGAGGTGTGGGAAGAGTGTGGCATCTTCTTTATTGTATTTTCTTTCTGGATGAGTTGAATACAAGATTGTATTGTCTCTCAAATTTTGTGTTGTTTCTAATTTCTTGTTACTTGTTACTTCTAGTTAAATTCCATGTTTAGTTGCTTATACAAGGTAATCAATTGTGCTCCTAATCCTGACAAAGTGGTATCAGAGCTAGGGTTGCAAGTTCACAGAGCCTAGTTCAGAGCAAGTTTATGCTTGATTACAGGTCACTCTCAGGGGTTTCTGATTGAGTGGGAGTATAGCAATGGCAAAAGAAAGTAAGCTAAGAAAGGAGAAATTCAATGGCAAGAATTATCAATTATGGAGGATGTAGATAAAAGATTATCTATATCATAAAGATATGTACTTACCATTGGGTGGGGTTGCATGCAAGCCCACGGATATGAAAGATGAAGAATGGAAGGTTCTTGATCGAAAGGCTCTGTGATCTATAAGGTTGAACTTGGCATCGTCTGTGATTTCCAACTTATCACAGGCTAAGACAACGGTAGAGTTAATGGAATCTTTGCCAAATTTATATGAAAAACCCTCAGCTTTGAATAAGGGATTTCTTATGAAGCAATTATTTAATTTGTAAATGTTGGAAGGTGAATCTATACACAGTCATCTTAGTGATTTCCATGGTTTGGTAAACTAGTTAGTTTCAGTCAATATTGTTTTTGATGATGAAATTAAGGCTCTCTTAATCCTATGCTCATTACCTGAAAGTTGGGATAGTTTGGTAATGGCAGTTAGCAATACTGCGTCTACTTCAAATATTTTGAAAGTTGATGATGTTGTTAGTGTAATCTTGAATGAAGAAATTCATAGGAAAAGCACAGGTGAATCATCAAGGAATGTTTTAAGTTTTGAAAGTAGGGGAAGGCAAAGAAAGAAGATCGAGCAAGGGAAATCAAGGTCAAAGATAGGTAGGAGATCGAAATCTAGGTATGGCAGAGTAATCTGCTAGAATTGTGGAAAGATAGGGCATGCAAAGAAAGATTGCAAGTCGGTTGAAGATCAACATGAAGGAAATGAAGATGCAGATGTTGCAGATATTGTTGCACATGGTGCTCTTGTATGTTCCTTGGATAAAGTGGAATCTTGGGTTTTAGATTTTAGTGCCTCTTTCCATGCAACCCCAAATAGAGCATCTTTTCATGATTATGTCCAAGGGGAATTTGGAGAGATTTATTTAGGGGATGGTAAGCCTTGTCAAATGGTTGGCAAAGGGAAAGTGCAGCTGAAATTGCAGACAAGCAACACATGGGTGTTGAAGGAGGTCATTCATGTCCCAAACCTGAAGTGGAACTTGATTTCTATTGGAAATTTGAGTGATGAGGAATGCACAATAACTCTCATAGCAGACTCTTGGAAAGTTTCCAAGGGTTCACTTGTTTTAGCAAGAGGTAAGAAAGTAGGTACTCTTTATCTATCTACTTGTATTACTGATTCTCCTTTTGGTTTATCTACTTTAGCTATAGATTCAAAGATGTGGCTTTATAGGCTTGGTCACATGAATAAGAAGGGGATGCATGTTCTTGAGTCAAAGGTAAGAGTTCAGTTCTAGAAAGCATAGATCGAGATTTCTATAAGCAACAGAAGAAAGTGAGGTTTTTTGAAACACATGCTACAAGAAAGGATCGGGTATATTGCATAAAGAGGAAATCTGATGGTTTTGACAAGAACAGGAAAGCCTTGGTGTTGAAGGAGAAGATGACAGATAGAGATCAGTCGCAGGGGCCAAATAATTCTGAGTAGGGCAGTTTGGATAGGGTTTTGATCCAAGGTAAGCTCATAGGTAAAAAGTCATCACTCACAGGAAAACACAGTTACCGATATCAGTTAGGTGGAACCAACATCGAATAGGTAGGTACCGATGTCAGTCATGTGCAGACTAGAGTCAGTGGTGTCGGGCAGGTGGTGACTGACGTCGGTCAGGGAACCGATGTTGGTAATTAGGTCAATTGCATGGAACTGACGTCAGTCAGATGCAGACTGAGAGGTGACCGAGGTCGGTCACTGTCAGAATGGATTTTGGGCAAACAGTAAGTTGTCAAGGAGTCTCAAACGCCGATGAAGAGGATTAAAAGTGTAAGTAATCCTCAAATTCATTATTCACCTTTTTTAGACTACTTGTTGCTCACTGGTGGTCAAGAACCAAGAAGTTTTAAAGAAGCAGAGCAGGTAGAATCCAAGAAACAATGGGAACATGGCATGAATGAGGAATTTGATTCCTTGGATGAGAACCAAATGGGAGATTTGGTAGAGTTGCCACCTGGAATGAAAGCACTAAAAGACGAATGGATTCCCAAGTCAAAGAAGAGAGAGAATGGACATGTGAAACGGAAGGCTAGGGTATATGGTCTTGAGCAGGCTGCAGGACAATGGAGGTTTAACCATTATGTTTCCTTTACCAGGTTGGATAATATTAACTACATTATCCTATTACTGTATGTGGTGTGTATGCTTGTTGCAGGGTCACACATGCATGGTGTTGCTAAGCTAAAGGTAAAGTTAGTTCAGAGGTGTGCCATGAAGGATTTGGGAACAGCAAAATTCTTTGGCATGAGTATTACTAGAGACAGGGAAGATCACATGTTGATGTTGTCTCAGGATGATTGTGTGAATAAGGTAGTGACGAGGTTCAAGATGAGGGATGCAGAATCGGTTAGCACACCTATGGTTGGATAGTTCACAGAATAGTGTCCCCAATCACATGATGAGGTTGAGTACATGAGTACTAGACCTGAGTTTGCCCAAGAAGTGGGTGTTGTCAACGATTTCATGGCTAAGCTTGGAAAGAAGCATTGGAAAGCAGTTCAATGGATTCTCAGGTATCTAAGAGGGACCAGCAACAAGTTAATATGCTATGCAGGGTCAAGCACTTTGGATGTGGCAGGGGACTTGGATGACAGGTGTAGCACCATAGGATGTGTGGTGGTTGGTCTTCAAGATTGAACTTGAAGAAGGATACAAGCCAAGAAATAAATTAGATGATGTATAGGTATAGGTACAGGTGCAACTATTTATCTCCAAGTGGGAGATTGTTAGGTTGTGGAGCTAAAAGCTTCACTGCTGCAAACATGGAGGAGGTTCTGAGTGTCATAGTAATCAGCATCGGTCAGGCCAACCGATGTTGGTCAGGAGTAGATAGGAATCTACTGACATCAGTCATGGATTGGCCAATGTCGGTCATCTCCAGATAGACAGTGACTGATGTCGGTCGCCTGTGTAGTTTCAAAACTGTTAGTTACATGAACAGTTAGTTTAATGAACTGGTTGTTTGCAGGTAAAAGCCTATTTTAGTCTTGAGTCTACATTTCTAATTATTGTAATTAGAATTCTAATTATTGTTTGCATGGGATCTATATAATAGACTCATGGGGCTGTATTGTAATTAAGGACAAGGAAGAGATCCTTTCAATTGTAAGATCTAAGTTTGCAGGTGTGCAAAACCAGGTTGATCTGCAAGTTGTGCAAGATCAGGTAGGAGATCTACATGGTAAGTAAGATCATTTCATTTGTAGGTTGTTGCAAGTTCAAGGGAGATCTACTTGGAGTACTTTGAGTACTTGTGTACTGGCAGTATTGTTACTAACTGGTGGAGGTGAACAACAAATTTGTGTTTGAGTTGTTTGTTATGACTGTAATTGAGAGAGAGAACTCTTGAACGAGAATTACTGGGAGCCCTAGAGGTGTGGGAAGCCCTAGAGATGTGGGAAGAGTGTGGCATCTTATTTATTGTATTTTCTTTCTGGATGAGTTGAATACAAGATTGTATTGTCTCTCAAATTATGTGTTGTTTCTGATTTCTTGTTACTTGTTACTTTTGGTTAAATTTCGTGTTTAGTTGCTTATACAAGGTAATCAATTGTGCTCCTAATCCTGACAAATACTTGATTGGAGGTAACACCTTGATAAATCCTTAGATTTTTCTAAACCAGAGTTCACAATGGTAGATAAAGCTAAATTTATATTGAATGATTGAATGGATACTAAGGAAACACTGAATGGATCATTTAAATAGTTTTTAAATGTTAGGGATACCATGATGAAGAAGATCTAGGTCTGGTATAATAAGATAATGAATAACACATTTGTGTCTATTCAATCCCAAATTATTGCATATAGGTTGAATGATATTATGTTGGATATCAAGCTTAAGCTATCAAATCTTAGAGACTTCCTTGTCATCACAAAAGAAGAAGATGTGCATAATTTGATGGTCATTTAGATTCCATTATGTGTTTTACTTACCATGGCATGGGAAGTTGTTGATAATTGGAAAATGCTAAAGAATGAACCCTCATAGGTTAAACTAGCTATTGCGTATATCATAGATGAACCTAAGTTCATACCACCATGGACCTCCAAGTAATTTTTTAGAAGAGAAAGCTAGATACAAAGGCATAGTCAAGGTAGCCACAACTTACACAACCACCAAGACAAAATTTGGCATGACCTCCATAAAAGGTAAATGTGAAATTATTTTTTTGTATTTTAATTAAAAAATCTACTTTATAACATAGTCATAAGCATTTAGAGTAGGGCCAGGTTGGTTGAATACCCCTAACCTAGATAGCCACCTAGTTAATCTAGTCTATAGAAAAATGAAAATATAAGTAGGCGAGTTTGCTACTTAGTTAAAAACCCAAAAGGGTGGCTAATTAGTGTTCCAAGGGTTTAAACTGGTAAATGGAACTTGGAGTGATTACTACCACTTTTGTGAAAGGTTAATAGTTTCTAGCTTTACCCAAGATCAGAGTTCATATTTTTTCTCAAGATAAAACAACAATTTGATATGGAGTAGGAACATGTGCGTAGGGTATCATTTTTTCATCTATATGATGTTTTGGATGTCTTTGGCCTTGTTAGCCAAGTGATAGATATAAGAATTCGATGCTTCTTTTCTTTTTGTATGCCAAAAAATTCTAATGTGAAGAGATAGTGCTATGATGTAATGTAATATTTTTTTGATGTGTGATAGACATTAATAAACTATCTCTATTAGTGTTTTCCTAAGATTCTTTTACGTATTCCTAGTGTGTATTGTTTAATCTATTTTGTTTTAGCTTGTTCTATCTTGTATTATGTTGTTTATGTTCCAAAATTATTAACACCATGTTAGTTTATTTTTATGTTTTTTATTGTGTATAAAATTGAAGATTCTTTAAATTTACGCATGCTATTATGATTCTTTTCTACTTCCTATTGCGTAAGTTATACCTATAATTTGCATGTTCTAGAGAATTTCCAAGAAAATCTACTAACATTCCTTCAACATGCACATGATTGGAATTTTATTTCAAGGTATCTCTGAGGAGATACCTTGAAGGGATTTGTAGTACCTTGGATTCCACCCTAATGCATGTTTTTAAGGAATAAGGTATCTCCTAGGAGATACTTTCAAACATGCATTTTTATTACCTTCAATGGGTATCCTAGTAGATACCTTAAAAATGCACATGATTGGAATTGTCTTTCAAGATATGTCATATGAGATACCTTGGAGGACCTTGTAATAACTTCAATGGTACTTTTATGCATGTTTTAAAGGTATCTCTTAGGAGATACCTTCATGGTCACCATGATGGTACTACAATGCCCTTCAAGGTATATTTTAGGAGATACATAGTTATTTTTCCTTTTGTTTGTGTGTTTCTAATGTTGTGCACATGGAAAGGGGTGAGAATGTAGTGGATTGAAATAAAATTTTAAATCTGTATATGTCTCCAACTTTTTTACCCCCTCTTGTGCACATGAGAAAATTAAATGAAGTGAAACTCTACACATTTTCTTGGTTACATGTCATGATGTGATAGGTTAAAGGCATAAAAATTGATTTAATTTTACTAAAATCTATGTGGTCAGGGGGAATCTCAAGGATAGCCTAGGTAGCCATGAAGCTTATTATTTGTTTCCCCTTTCATTATTATTGTTTCCCTAAAAATAAGTGTCATTGGCACAAGTTGATATCATTTGATTCTAGGTTTCTGCACTTTGGCCCTCCTTAACTTTAAACCATCTACTGGTAGATAATTATCTACCTCACTCCCCTTATAATTGATGTCCACATGTTCCATATTGCATGATCCCCCATAAGGATCACCATAAATCTCTTATGAGACACTCCTCAAGTGTGTGTGTTACCTTTATCATTTATGGGCACCCAATTTCCCATTAAAATATGTCATGATGATCTTGCTATAAGTACGGACCTATAAAATCTACTCTCCTAAATGGGCCAAACACTTAAACACCTTAAAATTTTAGAAGATAATTGAATGAGGGATTGAGGAATTGAGAAGAGTATTTTGAGAAAGGAGAATTGAATTAATAATTTTAAAAAAATATGAGCGAGAGTTGATATCTAGTGCCTTCCTTAGAATAGAGGAAGAATTGTTAAAAATAGTTGTATAATGGAAACTTCTACATCTTCATTTAGTGGCAGAGGATAGCCAAGGAAACAAAGAACCTGAAGAATAGGTGATCATGAAGACCCTCTAACATAGTTTTTTTAGAGCAAATCCTATGCTTTAGCACCCACATAGCCAAAGCCTAAAGCGTCAAATGTTAAGTTCATCACAAAGGGGTGCTATAATTACCCCTCATTAGTCCTTGATTATGAAAATGGGGTCTTTGATCCTAAATTGGCCAAGAACCCAAAAAGGTTGAGGGAGGGTACCTATACCCACATGCTCAAGAAGGATTAGAGTAATGAATCTAAGTCATTTGATCATAGTATCTAGAACTCCATACTAGGTCAATACATGGTGCCTCTTATGCATCTTTGAACCAAAATTATTGCCTTGTGTGTTGAAAGGTATGATGCCAATATTGACATTATTATAAGAAACCACTTGAGAGTGGACATCAATGCAGATGAAATAAGGGAGATGATCTAACTCTCAAATAACCCTAGTGTTAATGTTTTTAGTGTGGAAATATTATAAACTTTTTAGGACACCTATGCCCATAAGCTAGAGTTTCTCAATTCAGTCCTCTAGAGTAATTACACCAAAGCGCCTCCTCTACCAACTCCTCTCACAAGCTTTGTAACACAAGATATCAAGGATGCTCTTTTCATGTTGGTGTTCATCTTCAAGATAGACTCAGACACTAACATCCATGATTTTTAATCAGGTGTTGTCTTTTATTTGAAGATAATAAGCAAGGAAGAAACTTACAAGATGGACTTTATGGGAGCCATTGCCACCGCTAGTCATAATCAACTAGCCAATTTTTTAACCCAAAATACCTTTAGGTATTATTCCTTCCTCCACCTAATTATGTATAAGAACTCCAATTTATTCTTTTAGTATTTTATTGTCGACACCATTAAAATGGGCACCCATACTAACATGGTGATCCCCATCTCTGCATTGACCCACATCCTATCGTCCATGTAGAATTACTATGAGTTTTTAGAGCACTTCTTATCTTCAATCCTCATTGACCTTAGTCAAAACCCATCATTTACAAAATGATAGACAACCAAAGATCATGGATCAATGGTGATAGGATTCTATCTTATTGGTTTTTTGGGACCCATTTCACATTCATACAAGTCCATAGATTTGAGGAGCCATTTTGGTTCCCATACCTACTCACAGATATGACCCTATCCTTGGATCTGGCTCATTAGCTCTATGTGGTAGACTTATTTTATGACATAGGCCATATGAAAAAGGCCATCTATGACAACCCATTCACAAAGGGAGGTATTAGAGTTGTGAAGAGGTTACAAAATCACATACTTGTACTTAAGCTCATAGAGCTCAGCCTCAACTAGATTAATGACTAATGCAACTATGACCCATTTGTCCACATAGCCACCTTGAAGATTGACATCTTGTTAAATCATGAGCCCCATCCATATTTTGAGGAGCAAAGGTCATCGGTGGAGGATGATATCAAATATTATGTGGATCTATAAAAGATCCCTTTAGACATGCACAAGTCATGGGAGTCCTTTTATAGAGTATCTTAGGAGTTTTACCTGACAAAGAAAATTACAAAGAGACTGAGAGCAAAACTCATTTAGAGGAGCTAGGGAAATGATAAAATAGATGCCTATTGGAAATATAGGTAGGAAATTGGTAATTGGGAGTGTAATTTTGATGACATGGATACTTAAGATCAGTTCAAGAACCTTTGGGATGAACACCACAAGGAAGAAGGGGATGTATTAGTGGACAAAGAAAAGGAGGATACACCTTCAAAAAAAGTGGAGGATGTTCCTCCTATGAAAGAGGAAGAATATTTCATAATATAGAGGCCTAAGATCTAACTACCTCCTCTATATCCACACTCAATTACTTAACAGCAATAATATAATACATCAAGGCAACCCAAGATAGATCCACCTCAATTCGACTCCAAGGCACAAGATTTCATTCCTCCACTAGATCCCCTATGAAAGAAGGTGCACTTCTCGAACCCCTTTCTCTCTAATTCTATTGCATTCTTCAATCCACTTTCACCTTCCACACTTTCCACTGAGCTTGAGCCACTCTCCAATACCCAACCGATCACTTCCCTTTTTCCTTTTCTCACTCCCCCACCCTCATCTGCCACATCAACACCCATAATAGCATAATTTCCCACTAGTCCTCTCTATAGCCTCCCACTTTTCTCTCTTTCCACCCTAACCCTTTGCCTATTCATCTCTAGGGGAATAATATCTGATACTTCATAGTAGTAAGTGACCATTCCTTTTGGTCTACCCCAAGGATTCTCCTTCATGGGGGAAATTATTCAATCACAATAGTAGTTCCATTAGTAGTTAGAAACTACAACAAAATCCCAAGAGGTTAGAATAGAGAAAATAAGAGGAAATATGGGTAACACATTGGTGGTGCCTCATATGTATTCATTATTTGACCAAATGAAACAATCACTAATGATCACACACATGGAACCCCAAGGATAGATGTAGCTCAAGGACTAATCAATACACATATTCAGCCTCAACCTCAGCTAGGCTAGACCCATAGATAGGGTCAAATTAATGGAGGAAACATAGAAGTCCATCACTACAAAATATATCAAGGCATCCCATTAGTTGGAAAAGATAAAGTTAAAACTTGCAAGGGTGAAATCTAATATCAACCACCTCAACATAGAGGTGAAGGCCAAATATACAGAGCTTGCTAAAATGAGGTCTAATATATAGAGCCATGTTACTGATTAGAGCTTCCATGTAGAATTAAATCAAATGGTCCATTTAAAAATTCAAGTTATTAAATTAGAGACCCAGATAGATGGCCTGAAGAAGGAGAAGTAGGACATAGAGAATAATTTACAAGAGAAATAAGTGGAGCTCACACAAAACCACAAGATTATCTTGGACTCTATGGGTGTGTAGATACAATTGTAATAATAGATGTAGTAGGAGTCTTTGACTAAGGACCAAGAAATATAATAACTAAATAATGACCTCACCACTCACTCCTAGACCACTGGTATCCTCACCATAGTTCAATAATTATAGATGTCCTATTGGGAGAGGATTGAAAATGAGGTCACAAACTAAAAGCCAATGCTTGGGTTCATCATAGACATAGAGTAGTTGTGATCATAAGTGAGCATGTCTATAGACCTCACCTCTATGTCCTAAAAGGCTTAAGATTCATAGTACCTTATCGAGAACCTTTATAGCATGATGGATATGAAACTTCAAGAAGCAAGGTTGGCTGACTAAAGGTAGGTGGTTGTGAAGGTGAATGATTTTTTGAGCTATAATAAGGTGGAATTAAAATTCAAGGCATTTTTGGATGCCTTAGATGAAGTAGTCTAGGATATGAATGGGTGCACTAAATATCTAGTCCATTTGGAACTCCCCTCTCCATTCCTTATGAACAACACCATCTTCCTAGAGGAAAAAATAAAAGAGCTACTAGAGAAGAAGCATAATTACTAGACCATCTTTGTGGCTCTTGGTCAAGTTTCAAGTATCTCTAAGGTGAAGACCATATTACAACCTCTCACCTAACTAGAATTTTAGATGTTAACAAAGGTACAAGGCTTGAGTAACATCCCCTTAAAGGAGATTATCAATGTGCACAGAGCCTTCAAAGATATAAAGAAATAGACTCAGCGCATGGAAAAGGAGTGGATGCCTTTGAAGATTGTTATTTTGAGGTTATAAATTTAGTAAGATTCATCCTTTTTACAAATTTGCCTTAATTGATCTACAAAAATAGAATTTTTGGGTTCTTCCATCCGTAGGCAGATTGCTCTTCAATTCATCAGGAACTATGGATCGTAATCCACATTTTGAAGTTTTGGGATAGCTAGCTTTTATCATGTGCCCCCATCTTCTAGCAGAATTCTAAGGGAGTGGAGTGGAGTGGAGTGGACGCCCATCTTCTAAAAAAATTCTAAAGGTGGTTTTGAAGGAAGATGCATGTCACTCTCATGATTCTCCTAAGTGACATGGCCATCATAAAGCATTATAGTTGTGCCATACTAGGATTCTGAAGATCAACTATACTCATGAGTTGGAGCTCCCCAGTCAGTTATAACTACCTCATCATGGGCACAAGTGCCTATTTCTAAGTGTATTTCTCTCAAGAGGTCATTGTACTTATATAAGCATGACTCTTTTGTTTTTTAAGGGGCTAGTAGAGGATTAATTATTTTAATTATTATAAAAGAGAAGCCATTTATAATAGTCTAGTTTTAGAATAGGAGTAACAGTAGTTAGAATTTTTCATTATATGACCTTAGTAGGTTCCCCTAATGGGAAGGATTATACTATATATTGTGCATTTGGCCTTTTTTATAGTGTTTTCCACCCATAAATGAAGAGGATGTGGTGTTTTGTGTCAAATTGAGTGAGAATTTATTTTTATTTGTTATTTCCATTCTTTGCTTATATAGTATTGGTTTTTGTTTATGTTATATACATGAATTCATGCATATGTTCCTTTCATAGTTTGTAATGTTCAAATATTCAATCTTTTTATGAAATTATAGGTTAACAATTTAAATATATCAACACATCGACTTAGTTTCATTTTATGTTTTACTTGCATTTCTTTCTTCCCTTTTTCCCCCAATCCAACTTAAAGAATCGACTTCTAAAATATGAGAGGTTGCTTTACAGACCACAATTTGGTCCCACACCTGTAAAGCTTCCCATAGGGAATTATTTGTTGAGAAAGAGAGCTTTAGGAATCAATAGGATATTTTTGGTACCCTCAAGGGTTCTCTTAGTAGATAGATATATCTTGGATGGCCTTGTAATAACTTCAAAGATACCTTTATGCATGTTTGAAAGGTATCTCTTAGGAGATACCTTGAAGGGCCTTGTAATACCTTCAAGACTACATTTATGCATGTTTGGAAAGTATCTCCTAGGATATACCTTCTAGGTAGCTTTGAAGTCACTACAATTCCCTTCAAGGTATATTTTAAGAGATACCTTGAAGGGTCTTGTATTACTTTCAAGGGTTCTCCTAGTAGATATAGATACCTTGGGGGCCCTTGTAATACATTCGAGGATATCTTTATGCCTGTTTGAAAGGTATCTCTTAGGAGATATGTTCAAGGTAGCCTTGAAGGTACTATAATTCCCTTCAAGCTATCTTTTAGGAGATACCTTGAAGGGTCTTGTAGTATCTTTAAGGATTCTCCTAGTAGATACTATTAGACCCAACATCCCCATTTTCTTCTTCAAGAAATGAGGACTCACTTTTAAATTTTGGCCTTGTTTGTTGAACCTTTCTTTATCTGTATGAGCAAAGTTCTAATTAGATTGCTCCTTATCCTTTACAGTTAGAATAACAAAGCTTGGTATTATACATTTAATGAATTAACTTTATTAATGTACACAATTAAAATTTTCTCTCAAGGTATCTCCTAGGAGATACCTTAAAGGACCTTGGAATACCTATGATGTCTATTGCATAGGTCCTTGTAAGGGATTTAATATAACCATGACACATTTTTATTTGACAAGAACCCTAATGCTAGCTAAGCTTTAAGAAATAAACCTTGAAGGCTATTCTAGAATATACCTTGAAGGCTCTTGTATTACCTTCAAGGGTTCTCCTAGGAGATAGATATACCTTATAGGGCCTTATAATAACTTTAAGTATACCTTTATGCATGTTCAAAAGGTATCTCTTAAGAGACATCTTCAAGGTAGACTTGAAGGTACTATAATGCCGTTTAAAGTATCATCTAGGAGATACCTTAAAGGGTCTTGTAGTACCCTCAAGGGTTATCCTAATAGATACCTTGAACATGTACATGATTGGAATTTTCTTTCAAAGTATCTCCTATGGGATTACCTTGAAGGGCCTTGTAGTAATTTCAAAGTGTCTCCTCATAGATACCTTGAACATACACATAATTGGAATTTTCTTTCTAGGTATTGTTAGCCAATATTTGTACCCTCAAAAATTGGCTAAGTACAATATTTTTATCCATCTATCCCCTTCCCAAGGAATACTTCCTCAAGTCTTTCTCAAAGCAACTCTTCAAATTTTTTCTTCCTCCTTCCTTCTTTTAATGTGCCCTTCAAAATTTTTCTGAAGGGACACTTCTGTTCTTCCAAGTGTCCTTCAGATTATTTTAAAGGGTCACTTTACTTCATGTTTTCCCTTAAAAATTGTTCTAAAGTATTCTTTCTCTTTCCAAAGTGCCCTTCATAAAAATTTGAAGGGACACTTTCCCTTTCCAAAGTGCGCTTCAGACTTTGTTGAAGGGTCACTTTTCCCAAAAGTGCCCTCCAAAATTTTGCAAAAGGTCACTTTTCCCAAAAGTGCCCTTCAGACTTTTTTTGAAGGGCCTTCTCTCTTTTCCAAAGTGCCCTTCAAAAAAATCTGAAGGGACACTTTCCTTGTCCAAAGTTCCCTTCAGACTTTTCTGAAGGGTCACTTTTCCCAAAAGTTCCCTTTAGACTTTTTTGAAGGGCCTTCTCTCTTTTCTAAAGTACCCTTCAAAAAAAAATGAAGGGACACTTTTCCTTTCCAAAGTGGCCTTTAGACTTTTTTGAAGGGTCTTCTCTCTCTTCCAAGTGCCCTTTAGACTTTTCCAAAGGGACACTTTTCTTCAAAGTGCCCTTTGGAAAATTTTGGAAGGGACACTTTGTCCTCTAAGTGCCCTTTGGAATTTTATGAAGGGACATTTTCTTCAAAGTTCCCTTTGAAAAATTTATAATGGGACACTTCATCTCCCAAGTTCCCTTTGGACATTTTTTAAGGTCACTTCCTCCCAAAGTGCCCTTTAAAAAAAATTTGAAGGGACAAATCCAATCCAAGTGCCCTCTGGAAAATTTTTGAAGGGACCTTTCTCTCTCAAAGTACCCTTTGGAATTTTTCGAAAGGTCACTTTCTTTAGCCAAGTGCCCTTAAAAGAAATCCGAAGGGTCACTTTTCGAAAGCCAAGACAAGCAAGAAGTCTAAAGGAATTCCTTCAAAACAATCCCGAAGGAATTATGGAATTGTCATGTGATATGTTGAGGGACACCAAATTTAGAACAAGAAAATAGATGTTGAGATTTAAAGTAAATGACAAGTTGAGGGATGTCAAAATTAGGGGCAAGCAACTAGCCATTGGGAGTAATCGAGATGGAAAATTCTGATGTCTTCTTGCTAGAAAAGTCCAAAGTAAAGGAGGCTCAAGAACCTAGATAACTCTTACTAGTGCAAATCAAGATTTTCCAAGTGCTATACTTATGAACTTTATAAGTAGAGCAATGCCAAGAGTTTAAAGTTTTCAGACTTAGAGAACCCTAAGTCATCAATAAGGTGAGTTATGAAGGCCCAAAGTAAAGTGGTTCATAAAACTTGAATGGGTCACCAAAGATCAAATTGATATTTTCAAAGTACTTTGATTATAAACCTTATAATTAAAGTGGTTCGCAAAACCTAAATGGGTCTACCAAGTTCAAATTAGGTTTAATCAAAGGCTTTGTTTATGAACTTTATAAGTAAATTAGCCCAAAAAACTTGAATGGGTCGACAAGTGCAAATTGGATTTTCAAAGCTACTTAGCTTATAAGATTTATCTAATGGTTGATCAATGGTACACAAGAGTCATGATCAGACAAATGAAGAGCTACCACATGGTGTAAGCTAGAGAAAGTTGGATTCTTAAAGATCATATGAAGCAAGCATCTGTATAGGAGCAAATTAATGGTGCAAATAAATGATCTACATCAATTTTGATGTTCAATCACAAGGGTGAGATGTTGAAGGAGATTCACATAGGTTTTGGTGGTTTTCATCTCCAAAACCAAACAAAATGAAAGAAACTCTCCTCCATACCATGGCACCTATGGACAAGCTGAGAAGAATCTATTAGGCATCAAGACAAATTTCATGTAGGTCGATCATTTTCTAGGAACCATTTTAATGCCATTTCTCAAATATCTCATTCTATTGAGCAACCATTGGAGAAGCATCTTCAAGGGCGAAATCCAAGAAAATTCAAAATGGTGACATGGATGAATCAAGGTGACTTAATGAGCATCTTTGGCAAAATAAATTACAGCTAAAGATGGAGACCTCTAACAGAATTGATTCCTTTCCTTGGTGCCAAAGGCCCCCCTTCTCTCTTTCATCTTGTTATATATACAACCCCTTGGCTAGTAAAAAAGGATCCATAGATAGTATGATGAAGCCTTACTAGAATGCTACCATGATCTACCTTTAAACATTAGCATAATTATTTTCCTTTGAAGTTTTTGGAGAATGTTTTGAGTGTGTAAGAGATGCATAGTAATAGTATGTGATGATTTTCATCCTTCTGTTCTTCTCCTTTCACATTTGAGCAATAATATTGGGTTTAACAAGTCACACAATGTGTGTTTGAATGTGTTGAAATATTAGACGAGTATTATTTTTTTGAATGAAAAAACACTTGTCCTTTCATATTCATTTACCTTGTGTTATTTTTCACATCTCACCTCTACATTGAAATACTTGTGTTAGATTTTTAGATCTCATAAATGGCTTGTTTCTTTTTTTGTATTGTGCACTAAGATGTGGCATTCATATGGAAGATAATTTTGGTGTATCACCACACTTATAATAGATTTTAATTTTTTAAAGTTTTCTAACCCTTTTATTCTCAATAGGCTAGTTTAAATAGAGGTTGTTTTGTAGAGACAAATTCAAGGAGATAACCCTTCAAACTTAGATGTTAATTTCCAAATATAGGCACACCCACATGTTTGTAAATGTCCCGACATTTCAAAAATCTATAAGAGGCCTGAACACCCTCTTCTAGGGTGCAATATTTGGAGATCATAGTTTTGGCATGCTCAGTGGGACCCCAATTCCTAGTTATTTTTTCATGTTAAGGTGAATGCTAGTCTTGATAGGCCTAATTAAATATTTTTGACATAGCATTTGGTGACTCTAAGGGGTGAGAATCCTTGGTTGTATATCATTTTTTCCTTATTTTAGTTCATGTTCCTCACTAGGTCATCTAGGATATTTGACCAAGAACCTCTAGCTAAAGGTCTTTTTGAAGAACAAGAACTTGAACCATTCCTAGTGCTTAGAGAACCTGGGCAAGGTGGTTTTGATGAGGAAGAGTAAGAAGAGGTTGAGTAAATTGAAGAATTAGACCATCAAGAATAAATGTATAAGTGTAAACCTTTCCCTACCTTCAACACTCAAAACCCAATAGATCTTCTCGTATATGACCCCATCCCTCTAAATGCTACCAAAAGTCTCCCTAGTTTCAATGGAGAGGGTCCGATTACCCCATCTGAGCATATTAGGGACATTTCTAATTTTTTAAATTTTCATAATGTTACCAAAGCCAACATAGCCATTAGGTTGCTTTCCATGTCTCTAAAAGGCAAGGTACTTGACTAGTATAAAACATTAGAAGGGGGTTGCATTACAAGTTGGGATGGCTTTGGAGAGATATTAGTAATAGGATTTCAAAATAATAGTGATCATGCTTCACTAATTCATCAGTTGAATGTGATAAAGAGAGGTCCTTGAATCCATGGGAGATTTCAATGAGAGATTTCAAAGGACATGGCATAGGCTACCACCAATCATGAGACCTCCTCATAGCTTTGTGTTCCCCATGTATTTCAAAGGTATTGGTAATGATGTGGCTACTTTGTTATATTTAATGGGAGGTTTCACTCTGCCAAGTGCCTATGAACTAGCCATTGAAGCTAAGAATAACTTAATGTAGGATGGAAAACTCCCTCTAAGAGTTTCCATGCCATTTTTTTCTCATAATTTTGTTAAAGCTCCAAGCATAGATCGAATTCCTAACACCAATGTCAAGACAAGAGCCTTCCCCAAGAAAATGGATAGTCTTGTGGACAAAGATGAGGAAATTCGATCACTATGTGCTCAACTCAATAAATCTCAGCTTCAAGCAAGTGTTCCTCCTAATACACAATACTATCCTTAGCAAAGATATATAGAGCTTCACCCCAATAAAATTACCAAGGGAGAGGACAAGGTCAATAAGGTTTCAATAGGCAGCCCAATGCCTACATTCTTAATTTTTCTCCTCCCACAAAGGTTTTTGTTCTAGTACATGCTAATTTGGTCCAAGGAGAGGACCATTTAGACCAATGGGGGAAACCTCAAGGTAAATTTATGCATGATAATGGAGGAAAAAACCAAACTTTGGTGCCATAATAAGTCACTCCCTACATGACATTAGAAGAAGTGAATCCCAGTCAAAGGGATATCCATGGAAAAGGAAGTAGCCAAATTGTAGGCATGATGAACTTTTAGGTAATAGATGACTACATTTTGAATCAAATAATGTTAGTTGTAACCAATACAAGTGCTAATAAGAGATCTCTAGGAGATGTTTTAGGAGTACATGTGACTCCAAATGATGCCTCTTCAAGGTCATAAAGTGAAAATTCTAGTGCAACACCTACTCCAGTCATGCTCCTTCACAAAATTAGAATGCAAACAAGGTTTTCAAGCCTACAATGCAACAATTTAGAATTCATCATTACCTTCAAAAATGAAAGAGAAGGTGAATGCTTCCTCCTTGAACATTGTCGATTATTTGAAGAATGCCAAGGCAAGCATATCACTTTGGGAAGTCTTGAATATGCCTGGTTAGAAGGAACTATTGAAATAAAAACTTAAAAACATTCATGTAGCCCCTCAAACCTCAAGACACAATAGTGTGGCCCTCAGCAATGACCCAATCCATGTCTTAGATCCCTCCACCAAGTTTTAAAATCCTCCACCCTTCTATCTCACCCTCATTATGGGAGACAAGATAGTCCATAATTGCATTGTGGATAGTGGAGTTAGTACCACTGTTATGCCTAAGGTGGTGGTTGATAAGATGGGATAAAAGTATGAGCCACATAGAAAGGGTGTTTTTTAGTTTGATGGGACTCTAAGTGGGATTGGTCAAAGGTATAAAGGTCTTCTTACATGATTGTCCAAGTTTCCTAATTTTTTAAGATGTGGTGGTGGTGGACCTTCCAACTCATTTCACTATCTGATTGTCAAGGGAATTCAAAGATAAGATAGGAGGATACCTTTTTGTTGATTGGTCTTTCCTAGATTTTAAAACAAGGTATGGAGCAAAGGTTACTATAATAACATAACCCTTAGCAAGGTTTCATATTAATCCATACTTGGAAATAAATTGAACTCAGAATTGTCTAATTAGTAAAGAAGAAGAAGGTGTCATAAATGGTGAAACATATTCCCCTCTTGAAGGTATTTTTGATATTTTTTCTTGATAAATACAACACTAAAACACATTGACTTGATCCATATACTTTCATTAAAGAGAGTGATTTGGGAGTTTACTGCATGTGTGAAGAGGATGTTTTAATCCCTTCACTCACTAATGAAGATCATGAGATTGAAGGAATTTGAGAGATGTTTTTTGATGACTCAAGAATAAAACTAGGTGTAGGGGATAGTGTTATGTTTGTTTTTCCATCAAATAATCAATACTAATCCTTGTGTAGATTCCACTTTAGCTAGACTTGTAATGTAATAGAATATGAAGGTCTAGGCCATGGTCTCCAATGGGAAAAGAGAAGAGGAATCAAGAATATGAAAGTATTTAGAGATAGTGAAATGGTCATCCACCAAGTAAGAAGTCAAGTTGCAGCCAAAAATCCCTTGCTTAAATCATACAAACATAGGTTATGGGATTTGCTTGAATACTTTTATGCCTTCAAGATACAACCCATACCAAGGGATTCCAATAAGCATGCTAACAGATTGGCTTCCATTAGAACAAGGTTTGATATAGCTACTAATGTGGAACAAGAGAAGGATCAATCCCATATTAAGATCATTGTAAGACCCTCTATCTTGGATAATGAAGTGGCATGGTAGGTGTTTGAAAGTGATGAACACATTGCACACTTCTTTCAAAATGAGGTAGGTTTCTCATTAAGAAAGCAGAGAAGATTACATGATCATTATGACGAGAAAATCATTCAGTTGAAGATGAACAAAATACCTAAGGTTTTAATTACCTTATAGATATTTTTCAATGAGTATGACTAGAATAAGAAGGAAAGAGTGAGCATGTCAACAAAGGAGGAAAACTATGAAAGAGTCCTAATTTTCAAGGATATACTTTTGTAGATTTGTAAGGTATGTTTATACCCTAAGAGGTAGGCTTTTATTGAGTTGTGTAAGGAGTTTCATGACATCTTTAATTGGGAGTAGATCTAAATCGATCAGGAAAAATCAAATGCCTATTAACCCCAAGGTAGAAGAACTCATGAAGAATTAATTAACCAAGCTGATTGAGTCTAGCATCATCTTCCCTATCAATCACTCAACTTGGGTAGCCAAACTTATGCCTATTTGAAAAAAGAGTGGAGAAATTATGATGTGTGTGGATTTTTGAGACCTTAATAAATTATCTCTCAAAGATCACTACCCACTACCCTCCATAGAGCAAATCCTACAAGTTGTTTTAGGTTCCCAATGCTTCTCTCTCCTTGATGATTATTTAGAATATAACCTAATATTAGTGAATGAGGAGGATCAATTTAAGATATCCTTCACTACCAAGTGGGGAACCTTTGCCTACAAGAATATGCCTTTTGGTTTATCTAATGCTAGAGCCACTTTTCCAAGATCAATAGACATGGCCTTAAAAGGTTTGATCAATAAGTTTTTACTTATGTACCTAGATGATTTGATTATATTTTAAAAACATGTTGTTGATCACATGAAACATCTAAGGCAGGTGTTTGAGAGATGCAGGTAATATGGCATGTCCCTTAATCCAAAAAAGTGCATCTTTATTGTTCATGAAGGTAAACTTTTGGGGCACATTATTTCAGAGGGAGGCTTATCTATTGATCCTAAAAGAATTGAGGTTATCCTAGGCTTATCCTTACCTCAGTAAAAGAAGGAACTGTAAATTTTCTTGGGTAAGATAAACTTTTTTAGAAGTTTTATTCTAAATTTTGTAGCTATCGTAAAGCCTATCACAACCATGCTAAAGAAGAACCAAGTTTTTACTTGGACGAAGGAAGGAAAGAGTAGTTTTGAGATGATCAATAAATCAATTATAAAATCCCCTACTCTCCTAAACCCAAACTTTTCCAAGGATTTCATAATTTATACCTTTGCCAACCTTGATACAATCTTAGCCATGTTGATGTAAAAGAATGATGAGGAAATAGAGTAGCCAATTACATTCTTCAGACAAGGATTAGAGGATTATGAGGTCAGATATATATTTTTTGAGAAATAGGCCTTGACAGTGGTAAGGGATTTGAATAAATTTAGGCACATGGTCTCAAATAATGATATACATGTCATGGTTTCTCACCCCAGTACTAAAGAGTTTCTCTTAAGCAAGGATCTCAATGAGAAGAGGGATGGCTAGATCACAAAAGTGATGAAGTATGATGTGGACTTCAAGGTGACCAACTTGGTGAGAGGATAAGAATTATGAAAGAATTTATATTTAGACCTATAAGAGCCAAAATAATAGGTCTTAATCAATCAAGTTTAACCCCAACTAGATGATCACATGCCAGTTCAAAGTTAGACACAAGATATCATCACTCTTCTTCAAAATGGTGAGTGTCTCAATGGTTTGATCAAATCTCAAAGGAGATACTTCATATTATAGACCATTTCCTATTACCTTGTTGATGATGTTCTCTTTAGAAAAGACACAAGCAGTGTGTTACGAAGATGTGTTGACAATGGTCAATTTGACATGATATTGGAAAGTTTCCACAATGGTATAGATGGAGGCCATCTCTCTCCTATAACTACAGCTACAAAGATGATGAGGGTTGGATACTATTGTCATAGTATTTTTTATGAATATTATCATTGTTCCAAGGTGTGTCCTCAATATGCCTTCTTTATAGGCAAGTAAAAGCTCACAAGCCTTCCATTGAACCCTATCCAAGTGGACTAGCCTTTCATGCAATGGGGCCTCAACTTAATTGGTATGATCAATTCTCCATCAAGTATTAGGCACAAATGGATATTGACTACCATTGACTACTTCACAAAGTGGGTAGAATATATTGCATTAAAAGAAGAAAATTAAAATGCCATCTTGGAGTTCTATGAAGGCATGATTATTAGGTTTGGAGTTCCTCATGTCATCATCTTAGACAATGCACTTTATTTTATAAGTGTCAAAACTTTTGATTGAGTAGGTAGAAATGAATTTCATTTGAGTACCTCATCCAATTATTACCCTCAAGGTAATGGACTGGCTGAGTCTACTAGCAAAAACCTCATCAAAATCATTAAGAGAATGTTGGAGCACAATCAAAGAGCCTGGCACATCAAGTTAAAAATAGCTTTATGGGTAGATAATATTATTCCTAAGAAGTCAATTAGTAACTCTCTCTTTGTACTTGTTTATGGGATAGAATCTAGGTTGTCTATATCACAAGAGCTCCCTACCCTAGAACTTGCACAACAACTGGAATTACTTGAAAACACTCTAATGGAGGTCAAGTTGACTGAACTAATATAGTTGCAAGAGGTGAGGGATGATGCACATAAAGCTATGGAACACCATCAAGTGCTCATGAAGAGGTCCTTTGATAAAAGGACAAGTGCAAGAGTGTTCAAAGAGGGTGACTTGGTCTTGAAATGGGATGAAGATAGGGAAAAACCAGGTAAGCATACAAAGTTTAACACCTTGTGGAGTGGCCCTTACATCATCACCAAGTGCAAGCAAATCGACTCCTTCTAGCTATCCAAGATAAATGGGGAAGATTTTCCCATCCCTGTAAATGGGATACACTTGAAGTATTACTAATATCCCTTGCTTGTCTCCTTGTGAATACTAGTTTAGGTGTGTTTCATTCATTTCATTAGTTGTGTGCTTCCTTTATTTTATTATCTATTGTTTTCCCTAAGTGCATTATTTCATGAGTGTTGTCTTTCCTTCCTCTTATTTGGTGAGTGTATTTACCTTGTGTGTTTGTTCACCCAACTATGTGTTCTTGAGCCAAAACTTGTCCAATTCCCTTTGTAACCTATATATGTGACTCCATGCCTAATGGAAAGATCAAGATGACTGGTCTTAGGCATAGTAGGCATGCCTCCCCTAGGAATTGCTAAGAATGTTAGCCAATTTTTACACCCACAAAAATTGGCTAAGTACAATCTTTTTATCCATCTGTCCCCTTCCCAAGGAATCCTTCCTCAAGTCTTTCTCGAAGCAACTTTTTGAAGCTTTTCTTCCTCCTTCCTTCTTTCAAAGTGCCCTTCATAATTTTTTTGAATGAACACTTCTCTTCTTCCAAGTGCCCTTTGGATTTTTCTGAAGGGTCACTTTCCTTCATGTTTACCCTTCAGAATTATTTTGAAGGCTTCTTTCTCTTTCCAAAGTGTCTTTTTTAAAAATACGAAGGGATACTTTCCCTTTCAAAAGTGACCTTCAGACTTTTTTCAAGGGTCACTTTTCCCAAAAGATCCCTTCAAACTTTTCTGATGGGTCACTTTTCCCAAAAGTTCCCTTTAGACTTTTCTGAAGGGCCTTCTCTATTTTCCAAAGTGCCCTTTGGAAAAATCCTAAGGGGCACTTTCCCTTTCCAAAGTGCCCTTCAAACTTTTTTAAAGGGTCACTTTTCCCAAAAGTGCCCTTCAAACTTTTCTGAAGGGCCTTCTCTCTTTTCCAAAGTGCCCTTTGGAAAAATATGAAGGGACACTTTCCCTTTCCAAATTGCCCTTCAAACTTTTTTTAAGGGCCTTCTCTCTCCTCCAAGTGCCCTTCAGATTTTTCCAAAGGAACATTTTTCTTCAAAGTGCCCTTCAAAAAAGTTCTAAAGGGACACTTCATCCTCCAAGTGCCCTTAAGACTTTTTTGAAGTGACACTTTTATTCAAAGTGCCCTTCAGAAAAGTTTCAAAGGGACACTTCATCTCCCAAGTTCCCTTCAAAATTTTCTAAATGGTCACTTCCTCCCAAAGTGCCCTTAAAAAAAAATCCAAAGGGACAAATCCAATCCAAGTGCCCTTCAAAAAAATTATGAAGGGCCACTTTCTCTCTCCAAGTGCCCTTAAAATTTTTTTAAAGGTCACTTTATTTAGCCAAGTGCCCTTCAAAAAAATCCAAAGGGTCACTTTCCAAAAGCCAAGACAAGAAAAAAGTTTGAAGGATTTCCTTTAGAAAAATTATCTGAAGGAATTCATTTGAAAAACCCTGAAGGAATAGAAAACCCTGAAGGAATTGTGAAATTTTCCCATGACGTGTTGGGGTCATCAAATTTAGAATAAGAAAATATATATCAAGATTCAAAAGGAATGACAGGCCAAGGGATGTCAAAATTAGGGACGAGCAACTAGTCATTGGAAGTAATTGAGATGGAAAAATCTAGAGTAAAGGAGGCTCAAGAACCTAAATAAATCTTCCTAGTGTAAATTAGGATTTTCTAAGTGCTCTAATTATGAATTTTATAGGTAAAGAAATGCCAAGAGTCTAAAGTTGTCAGACTCAGAGAACCCAAATTCATCAAGCAAGTGAGTTATGAAGGCCCAAAGTTAAATGGTTTAAAAAACCTGAATGGGTCAGCAAATAGCAAATCAGGATTTTCAAAGTACTTTGATTATAAACCTTATAAGTAAAGTGGTTCAAAAAACCTGAATGGGTATACCAAGTTCAAATTAGGTTTAAGTAAAGGTTTTGCATATGAACTTTATAAGTAAAGTATCCCAAAAAACCTGAATGGGTCTACAAGTGCAAATCAGATTTTTAGAGTTACTTAGCTTATTAGCTTGATCCAATGGTTGATCAATAGTGCAGAAGAGTCATGATCAGATGAATGAGGAGCTACCACATGGCATAAGATAGAGTAGGTTGGATTCGTAAATATTATATGATGTAGGCATCTGTGTGGGAGTAGATCAATGATGCAAATCAATGATACATGCCAATTTTGATGGCTAATCAAAAGGGTGAGATGTTAAAGGAGATACAATTAGGTTTTGGTAGTTTTCATCTCCAAGACGAAATAGAATAAAAGAAACTCTCTTTCATGCCATGAGACCTTTAGATGATCCAAGAAGAAGTTGTTAGGTGTCAAGACAAATTTCATATAGGTGGATCCTTTTTCAGCAACTGTTTTGATGTCATGGCTCAAATATATCATTCTATTGAGAAATCATTGGAGAAGCATCTTCAAGGGGGCAAGCCAAGGGCATTCAAAAGGGTGACATGGATTAATTAGGGTGCCCTAATGATCATATTTGGAAAAATAAATTACAATTGAGGATGGATACCTCCAACATAATAAATTCCCTTCCTTGGCACCAAAGTCACCCCTTCTCTCTTTCTTCTTGCTATATATACAGCCCATTGGCTAGTAAAAAAGGATCCACAAATAGTACATCAAATCCCTACTAGAATGATACAATGATCTACCTTTAAACATTAGCATAAGTATTTTCCTTTGAATATTTTTGAGAATGTTCTAAGTGTGTAAGAGATACATAGTAGTAATATGTGATAATTTTCATCCTTCTATTCTTCTCCCTTCACATTTAAGCAAGAACCTTGGGTCTAATAGATGACACAGTGTGTGTCTAAATGTGTTAAAATCCTTCATGAGTATTATTATTTTGGAATGATCAAACACTTTCCATTTCAGATTCATTTACCTTGTGTTATTTTTCACATCTCACCTCTGCATTGAAATACTTGTGTTAGATTTTTAGAGCTTGGAAATGGCTTGTGTCTTTTGTTGTATTGTGCACTAGGATGTGGCATTCATTTGGAAGATAATTTTGGTGTATCACCACACTTGGACTATATTTCACTTTTCTACATTTTTCTAACCCTTTTCTTCTCAGTAGGCTAGTTTGAATAGAGGTTTTTTTATAGAGACATATTTAGGGAGCTATCCCTTCAAACCTAGAGATTCATTTCCACCTGTAGGCACACCCACATGCCTAGAAATGTCCCAACATTACCCAGATTTGGAAGAGGCCTGAACACCCTCTTTTAGGGTGAAATATTTAGAGACAACAGGTAATTCTTAAGAGATACCTTGAACATACACATGATTGGATTTTTTTGAGTTATCTCTGAAGAGATACATTAAACATGCACATGATTGGAATTTTCTTATGAGGTATTATTGGTGTACTATATTGCACCCTAGTTGAGAAGGGGATTATTCAGGTCCTCTTGCTAAAATTTAGTCCAACATAGGAATGACCTTAGGCTGTGGGTCACCTAAGATTGGGTCAGCATTCAATCATATAGAAGATCCAACGAGTGATGACTAATAAGTCAGTGGGTCCAAGTAGATCGAACAAAACATTTTTGATCATGCATTAAAGATCAATGGTGAATAGGGGTCAAAGAAGTTAGTAGATCCTAGAAGAAAATATGTGGCTAACAAGTGGCACAAGCATGACTTAAATTGGTATAAGATCAATGATCAGTGGTTATCCAGACAAATAAAATATAATAGTACAAGAGGAGTTAAAAGGTCAATATTATAGGTTAGTCATCACTCACCATTGGATGTTATATACGATTGAATGCTAACCATTGATATTACTATGTTTGAACTCAAATGACAATTTCATGAGGCTTTACTTTGACATCTGTGGACCTATATTTGACATCTATGAGACTATTTTTTATGTTTGCATACCCATCTTAGAGATATTTAAATCCAAATGGTTATTTTTTGTTCCCTTACTTTTGATGATCACACACCCATCAATGACATCTACATGACTGTCATACTTTGAACCCCAAATAGCTAATTATAGTCTTGATTTTGACATCTACACGGCCATCACTATCTATTAGATTAACTTTGTCTGAAATAATTCCCCCAAAATAATTCATCTTCAGATATTTTGTATCGAAATAATTTCCCTATTGTGAATACATCTTCTAGGTTTTTATCTTTGATATTTTTGTCTTAGACATTTTGTTCAACTGAATTATGCCTTCAAGTTTTTTGTCACGAACAATTTTCTTGATAGAATTATGTCTTCAAGGAAATTGTTGTAGATAATTTTCTTGAAAGAATTTGTACTTAGATTTTAGTTGTGGAGAATTTTCTCAAAAGAATCAGGTCTTTAGTGTTTTATCTATGTAACTTTTGCCTAAAAGAATTATGTCTTTGGGAAAATTGTTGTGGAACTTTTTCCCAATAAATCTCTAACACAAAATCCAAATACGTAAAATATTAACACTTATCCAAATACCTGATTATCACTTAACTTTTAAGCCTTTATGTTCTTCTATACTTTATGTAATAAACTGCTACTTGACCTTTAAATTCTTCAACTATTTTCTAAGTCTTGTGCAGCTTGTCCCTAACCTTGAATTGCTCAAACACCATGAAACCTGCTCAAGAACCATCTCTTTGATTCGTAGACATGTCCCTCAAAAATTGACAAAATACACTCTAAGTTAACTTAAAGTGTTTCAAAACATTTTCAAGCTACATGATCTCTTTGGTTGACTCATCCCATTTAGAAATTTTTTTAGCTCATCCATTCAGGGAAAAAAAATTATATGTGGGCCAAAAATGGCCAATAAGTATCTTGTAGGATATACCTTGAACATGCACATGATTGGAATTTTATTTCAAGGTATCTCCTATGAGATACCTCTAAGGGCCTTTGAATACATTCCATTTTGATTTCAAATTCCCTTGCATGGTATTTGATATAACCATTACACCTTTTTATTTTATAATAACCTTGATGCACATGATCAAAATTTTATTTTGAGGTATCTCTTAGGAGATACCTTGAACATGCACACAATTGGAGTTTTCTTTCAAGGTATCTCCTAGGAGATAACTCTAAGGGCCTTGGAATACCTTTCATGTTGATTCCAAAGGTCCTTGAAAATGATTTGATATAACCATGATAACATTTTATTTGACAAGAACCCTGGTGCACATGATTGGAATTTTATTTTGAGATATCTCATAGGAGATACCTTGAACATGCACATGATTGGAATTTTATTTCAGTATATCTCCTAGGAGATACCTGAAATGGACTTGAAATACCCTCTATTTTGATTTGAAAGGTCCTTACAAAGAATTTGATATAACCATGATAGTTTTTTATTTGGTAAGATCCCTGATGCACATGATTGGAATTTTATTTTGATATATCTCATAGGAAATACCTTAAATGTGCACATGATTGGAATTTTATTTCAAGGTATCTCCTATGAGATACCTAAGAGAGCCTTAAAATACCTTCCATGTTGATTGCAAAGGTCTTTACAAGGGATTTGATATAATCATTACACCTTTTTATTTGGTAAGATCCCTGATCTGTTCTATGATTCCCTATGAGAATGACACATGGAACTCCCACAACCAACCAAAATTAGAGGGCCTTGCCCAATATCTTGACATGAATAGAAAGATGACACATGGTATAGTATAAAAAATTCATCACACTAAGCTACATTTTGAGATCTCCCAAGAATAAACAGAAGGTGTGACATGTTCAACAACAATAAACTTTAGCTTTAAAGATAAAATTGATGGTGAATTAAAGGAAAATAAAAGTTAAATTCTAATTCTAATTCTAATGTAATCGAATGCCAAAATCAATAGATTGAAAATATGTAAATTTGAAAAACTAGCCATTAATGTGGCATGAACAAAAATTGCCATCAAACCTTACATTAATCAAAGTAATCTTTAAAAGGCTACTCAACTAAGCTATTGTAACCTAAATTTTCATTTGAATCTCTAAGAATTTTCTCTCTACCACCTATGTCACCAATTCATCCAATCTTGATCTCTCCATATATTTCACTAGACTGCCATTGTTAGAGCTTAAAATTATAGAGAAGTACAGGAAGAGGTTAGTTGTTACTCATGATATTATAAAAATGGAACAGGCAGGACCCTCCACTCTAGGTAAGAGCATTACATTTGGAAATGATAATTTTATATTTCAATATGGAAATTAAATTGTGTTCAAGGACAAATATTTCATTCTTGAGGCCATAGACTTGGGGGATATGCATTACAGAAGCATCTATTACAATGTTGAAGGAGCTACAAATCTTGATGAAACTAAGACCATGCCCCACATTATTGAATTGGCTTCAGATATAATTTCAATCCAAATGACCTATATCTATAAGGCCTCAGCCAAACTAGAGGTCATGCCATGTGCTAACCTAGTATATATCATCTTCAAGAATTTGAGGTGTGAAGATGAATTGCTCAAGTCAATGAACTAAGGGATTCCCATTACCTTGATTTTCGGGCCTAACTTTGAAATATATTATGTCATACCCCTCCCATAGCTAGACTAAAACCAAAGCATCATTGATAATTGGTATGAGGAATATAAACTAGAGATAGTCTTAGATTCATGCATAACAAACCCAACTAGAGTGGTCTTTATAGACGACAAAGGGAACATACCCATTCACTAGCTTAGAAATGGATTCAGGGTTGGCACTAGCCTACTAAATAGAATATTTTACAATTCACACATTGGGTATGTAGAGATAAGAGCTATCACATTATTGCAAATAATTTTAGAGGATCAATAGATCCCCTCACTTAGGGATATTATTAGCAACAATCTAGTCAGTATTATAAATGATACTTTCAAGAATGGTGATCTACTCTACATGATGAGATACCTATTAGATTCCATCTATGCAACTGACCAATTAGGTCAAAACTCATGGTATCTTGCATGAGATGAATTTATGCCCCAAACATACTCAGTGATTCACATTTACCACTTTAGGTATCACATCAAAATAATTACAAAATATTTCTACCCTTTTATCTACATATCAATCATCGAGTGTGAAATATCGATGGTTCCTCTAGAGGTTAGATAGACATTGAAAAAAATGAAAATCTTCTAGATAGATCTAGATTGCACAGTCACCTAGATGAAAAGGATAATGGTAACTCCCCATATATTGTTAAGGTATTTCCCAATGAAGCTGGTTGAGGAGGAGATGGCCTATCAACTTCTACAGGGAGTTGATGGTGCCTTCAAGAACAAAAAGAAGACAGTTCCCCATAAGACTCCTTACAAGTTGGGGAGAACTAAAATCACATAGTAGTAGGACATTATAGTAGTTTTAAGGCATAAAAACTCATACATATTGCCTAAGGATGGTTTTAGGGCATGGGACTCTAATAATGTCATTGAAAGTCACATCTTCAAATTTAAAAAGGATGTGGCTATGGAATATAAGCACCAAGAAGAGTTGATGAATGGTTTTCCAAGAATGCAATTAATGATGAGGTAGTCGTTAGAAATGCTACAAGGAAGAATATCAAGCTAGAAATGAGACTTGATAGGGAGAATAAGAAAGAGGATATTTTGAAGCCCCAACTCCCACCAACTCATGGGAAAATGTTCAATGTTGAATATGAGGAAGCACAAGATGAGGAGGAAGAAGACAATGTTCCTCTCATTAGGAACAAGCCATGCATACTGCCATTGTAGGATACTCTAAGTGGATAAAGCTTACCCTTAAGCTCTAAGCAAGGGGAAGCTAACAACCAACCTAACCATCTCAAGGTCCTAAACTTATCTCTACATCTACTAAGTTACCATAGAAATATTGGATCAACTAGATCTAGATGTCATTGACATTAATTACTCTCAATAGGGAATTGAGTTCTCAATAGAGGAATTATAGACATTAGTTGATAGGAATATAGAGAAAGTTTACACATGGAATAAGTCTCCTAAAACTAGCATGATAGGAGTAGTTCCTTACACTTATATAAAGTGATGAAAAAGAGGTAGGAAAATGGAATCTAGTAAGCCAAAGTGATCATGAAACTTGACTAAAATCTTACACTCTATGATGCCAAGCTAACAAACTTGTCTAGAGTTACTAGAAGTAATAAATTCCCTGACCCCAACATCTACAACTTAAAGAAATTATTCCTACATAGACCATCCTCATGAATAGGAGGAGGATTTTGAAGACATGGATTGATTAAATCAAGGATGAAAATACATCCTTAGGGAAAATTGAATTTAAAATTACCTTGCTTCTGAAAGATGTCATGGTCACTAAGGTGACCAAACCCAATGATCCTTCATGGATAGACAAACGTTCATAGCACAAATGAAGGCATTCATGACTAAATTATAATAGGATACAACTAATACAAAGATAACTATTGAGGTAATGGGCATTATGGCATTTTCAAATCAAAAGTTAGAAAAGGTGGATGCAATTAAGGAGGCACTGATGCCAATACTTATAGAGCATGGTAGGCTCATCTAGGAGATACTAGACTTGTTTGGACCTATGATCCTAGAATTCATTTAGATAGACCAAGACTACCTGGCATGAGCATAGGTATAGACCAAACTAGAAACAAATATAAGAATAACAATAGAAAAAATCCAACCAACAACCACCTTCAGGCCCTTAGAGAATATTTTGTTTCATCTTTTAAATTTAAATGAAGAATATTCCTTTGTAATGTAACATTTTAGCCACTTGGATGTATTTGGGCACCATTTATGGGCCCATGTAAACTTGTCTTAGGAATTTTTTTAGCCTATAAATATGCTTTCCCCCTCATTTATAAATATCCATTGTTTATTTACATTTTGGGAAATAATTGGCAAAGATTGAAATAATTTTACAAAGATTAACAAGAATAAGTGTCACTGCATAAACATATGTTGTCCCTATAGCAGGTTTCGCTAGTAAAATTTCAAAGTGGTGATCATATCTCTTCTATTTGTGTTATTTCCCATAGTAGTTATATAAAAAACTCAAGCCCCAAGTCTTCCAAGACTTAAAATTTAGTTTCTTACTTTCACCTTATTTCCTGGTGACACAAAGAGCACAATAAGTGCATCAACAAGCCCAATAAATCAACCTTTAAGCAATAAATCAAGTGTCCTTGAGATGCCTATAGGCCAGGTTTCAAGTTAAAATATGTTATAGTCATGGTTTTGGTAGTCTTAAGACATTTTATAGGATTTTGGAGGTTGTTTGGACCATCAAATGCATGAACTATTGATATGAATAACCCTAATATAGAGCTCGAATAAGGATACATGTGTGGTTAAAATAGGCTAAAGAAACATAAATATACATCTACAACTAGTTTTAAGAGCATTGATATAGTCAAGTGGGTGAATGATGCTTAATGGATACTTCAAGGGTATAGACTTTCAAGCAGGGTAATGAGATTGTTAAGAGATCATCATACATATATCAACTCATGGGTAATTGTTTTATTGTCAAAACTCCCAAATCATCTTTAGACCCTATCACAGTCTGTATAAAGGACATCACATAATGCAATGTGGTATATATAGGATAGGTTTGTTTTCATAGTGAAATAATGGTGAACATGTAAAGAAGATAAAAGTCTAAAAGGAATGCATTAAGTAGTGGAGTTTGAAGGAGACCTTAAGGAGCCAAAATTAGTTGAATATTCAATTCCATGAAATCTTCACCTATAGCTGCTTAAGGGACTCAAAAAATATGTTGACAATCAAGACATTGAAGCAATAAGGTCTTGTATATTTTCAAATCTCATAGGATCTTGTTATGTTTGCATAATCATTTTAGTTTCTTCCTTACTCTTTTCATCTCAAAATATAATAGGTTTAGTAATTGATCCTAAATTCACATATTCAAAGGAGCTAGCCTCATAACTAGAGATTTGGTCTAGATCCAAGCATCCCACATCCTTAGATAATTTGAATGTTAGTCAAGATATGAATCAGATTTGAGTAGTCTGATTTTAACTGGGTGTTATCTAGGTTGCTAAAAAAATTCAAAAGAGATCTGTTGGTCTTTATTGTTGAAAGGCAACTTTATTTTCTGCCCTACCTTACTCCCTCCTTTTGAAGTTTTTAAATATGAATCACTTTAGATCAATGCTCATTTTATAAATCCATTTTTTATTTGTGTTTGGGCTTATATTGGCAAATACAAAGCAATTTACATCATAACAAATTCAGGTAGATTGTGTCACTACCATATTCCTGTTGTCCCTATAGTACGGTCTGCTTGTAGACTAGAAGGTGGTAAGTTGTAACCACATAATCTTTCCATCAAAATTGAGTGAAGTCCCACGGTTTTTTAAGACCTAAACTATAATCTAAGAAATGTTATTCTGTTATTCACATTACATCCTTAACACAAACACACATCAATAATCTGGAAGGACCTGAGCATGAATCTAAATATTCTCAACATACTATTTCTTATAATGCACTTTTAGGTATTAGTACTCTTCCAAATATTAAGGTGGTTAGTTTCCTCAAGAAATAGAAGTCGACTATATTTATTTATTTTGGGAGTACTTACAAATTCATCAACAGTCAGTTGGATACTCAATTGAACTATTTTTTTATCCATATCTAGAATTTCAAATCCTAATTATAAGTGGGGGTGTATTTAATTATTTTGGTAAATGCCATAGTATAAAGCTATGGGAGACTACCTATTTTATTATCTTATGTTTATTAATACCATGGATGGGGCTAACATTTAATTGGATTGTAATGGCTCACCAATTTATGCACAATTGAGATGAATTTTGAGTAACTATTCATGCTCATTCATTTAGATGGAAGGATATTTGAACTGCATGGCTTATTGGCCAAATGTAATTGGTTAGTTTTCACCAGATGATGAAGATGATCAAAAAAGGTGAAAAGTAATTATTATGCAATTATTTTCCATAGAATTTAAACCAAACAAGGAATCTACCCATATTGAATTATAATTCATGGAGTCTACCCATTTTTGTCTTATACACCCACTTGACTCCTTTGACCTCTTTTGCTTTTGTACCAGGATTTAAAACAAGGCTCATTGTTACCTAGGCCAAACCACAACCTCCCTGAGCTCAACACACATTTTTAAAAATTATACTATTTTTTATTAAAAATTGATTGAAGTATATACATGAAGAGTATTTAGAATTATATTTATTGTATTGTTTCGTAAAATTTTAGTGTTACAATTTGAAAACTCTAACTGCCTAAACAATACTCATGTGCACACTCCTTTAGCATAAGGTTCACTGACATCACAATTAGGTGCACTCCAACATGGCTAAAAATATTACAATAATCTAGGTAGATGATCTGAATCTTAGTGATTTCATAACATAAAGTGTTAAACAATGAAGAAAAGGGCAAAGCCAACACAAATACATCACACATTTTAGATAGAGTAAAATATGTATTAAACACTATTAAGATTAAATACCTAAAAATAAGGATTTAGAAAAATGATAGTAACAAATATGGTCAACATTTTGGACACTCTACAACCTACTTTATTTTGATTTATCAATGCTCTATAGTGTATGTTCATAAAAACTAAGAATATGCAAAAATAGGAATATATCTAGTCAAACATGTTCAACAGTTTTTGTTCCTCTTAAAAATATGTGAAAATTATATGAAACCCATTTTCAAAGTAAATTTCATATTCAAATTCATTAGGGACTCTTGCCTATTTTTGAATACAAATGCACCTCAGGATTAGTCAAGTCGAATTGAAGGCAAGTGATATATTTAGTATATTAAAATGATATTTATATATATTATATTAAAATATATACTAAAGATATATATATTATATAATATATTTTAACATTATTATTATATAATATATGTTAATATAGTTTATAAATTAAATTATAATTATATATTATATATTTCAGTATAATATATTTAATATAAAATATATAATTTATATATAATATTACTCAGTTATATATATATATATATATATATATATATATATATATATATATATATATATATATATATATATATATATATATATATATATATATATTCACACACATGCACACAGACACATATCATGGCATATAATGCATGTATATATGTATTGGTGAGAGAGGTTATGTAAAGTGAAAGAGTGTAAAAATATAATTGATAGTTAAATCTAGTAATTCTAAATCCTTGACAATGTAAAAATATTAATTAAGTTCATATTTAAAGATAATTGTGGGTGCAGCTTGATCAAGATCTGAATCACCATACAATGATTTAGTCTATGATAGCTCTCATTATTCATGTAAAGAGATAACCTCTTATCATGTAATCTCTATGTCAAAACTACAAGTCCCTTGGTTTCAATCAGGGTGCATCTATATTCACTAGATAAGGAGCTCAATTTTTGCTAATCATGTAAATGGAGAAATTGTTTCTATTACAATGACACTAATAAAATTAAAAGCAACCAAGAGGAATTTTATGTTTAGAAATTGGATAAAAAATTGAAGTAAATATATATGTTACAAAGACACCATCTATTCCATGTATGCCTACTCTGCCTAGTGGTGATGCATTCTCAAGTATACCACCATAGTCTTGTTTCTCCTAAAGATACTATTAATGTTACATCTTTAAAAAAATGTGGATGAAACTCCACTTAATATTATACAAGATCCTATTTATAAATCATTACCATTGATTCCAAAGTTCCATGATGATAATTTTACTTCTATTTTCATATTTGAAATTCTATAATTTTCTTTGTAATATGGTCTTACAAAGGATTATTGAAGATTTTCTACTGAATATTATGATCCCTTGGATGTGATCCAAAACCCATGGTAGGAGACCCATCAAGTGTAATTTTTTGGGACTCATATAAGTCTTTAAGCTTATATCATAAGGAAAATCATATGTTAGTAGAATGCATATGGCCCTGGTAGAAATCACAATATGCATTCTCATCATATTAATATCCCTATGGAAGAGGTTTACTCATATCAACCTCCAATAATACCTCAATTTAGTGAGATATATGAGTTGACACTCAACTAGCTTCTCAATAAGAAGCACCATAGGCTTTATGAATCTAGTATTTTTTGTGTGTAGTGCATTCTATAATATAGCTCAATGTGGCACTACCATGTTCATTATTTGATTGCTATCACATTTTGGTTCATTCAGATTAACTTTTTAAGATGGCTTGATCTTAAATTTTATATTAGATGAGGCCAATGTAGTAGCCCCATACTTTAATATCTTGTTTAATGTAAGGAGTTTCATTTCTTAGTAATGCTCAGGGTCACCCTTCATGTTTCTCTTAAGTAGAAAATATTCGTGCCCTAAAGTGTGGTGGCAAGGGTTGAAATGATACCTCTAATGTAAAATGATTATGCTAGACATATTTTGAATCAAGTGGGCCATATTTGGATGCCTTTTAGGTGTTCTTAATGAGAGAATTTTTTTCCTTCAATGATTTAATCATTTGTAATGAGGATTGTGAAAAAGCCCCACCTTGGTTCAAAGTATTCATTGAAGTTGACATCAAGGGGGATGAATATGTATTCCCACTTGATGTACACTCAGTATTTGAACACCAACATGTTTTATCCATGGAAATTGATGAACACATCTCCAACTCACGTTGTGGTACCTACAGTCATAAACACATCTCATAGTCATATTTCAAAATTGAAGTTAGTAAGCAATCATTTTGGTCTTATTAAATTCGAAAAATAAACCAAAGGATTTGAGTGGAGAAATAAACTCACTCTAATATATATTCATTAGCGCCAAATAACTTTTAGCCTAATTTGAATCTATTCAATAGAAGAATTGTGTACCGCTAATTTAAATTGTATCTCAAAAGACGTGGCAGTTAACTAAAATTTAATGGTCATTTTGTAAAGTATAAGAGATATTGCTTTGCATAATTTTTATTTAATTTAATAGTTCATAGAATTTTTATAATCAATTTTGAAGGGCTACAATATTAATCATCTGCATTACTTCAAAGGCAAGGTGTTTAGGTGATCGTTAAGGGAAATTAATTGATTGTCCATTTGCTTTACTATCAATTGTCCCATGCCAAGTGTCATTTTTTAATACATGATTACAATTTTTAATTTAATGCCCATTACCTACCAAAAATTATTAATGTTTGATATATTTTCTCTTTGAATTAATTTACCTCATCTATTATGCACATGGTGAAGTACCATAGAGATTTAAATCCATACCTCTGAGCACATTTTTAACCCCATAATATCAAATAAAGCAAAAACTTAGCTTGTTTTCATGTTACATGGCATTATATAATACATTAAAGGCATAAAAATTCATTTAATTTTGTTAAAAATTTAATATTCTTTCTATATTATTAACAATATATAGATAAATTATAATTTTTATAATCTTGATAAATGAAGTTTTTATAATTCTTGTATTGAAATATTTTTTTCAAGAGTAAAGTTGCCTGGATTATAGTTTTTTGTTTAAATTTAATTGATTTTAAATTGATGTGATTTGGCCACATATTTTTAAATTGTCATTTTGTAACCATGTTTGAAGGGATACAAAATTAATCATTCACATTACTTGAAATTAATTGATTGTCCATTTGCTTTACTACCCCATGTCTTGTGCCAAGTGTCCTCTGGAACACCAATTTTAATGCTTCATGATACGTGATTCAACCTCCCTAATATGTGACTAGAAAATTTAATTTAATTCCCATTACATACCAAACATTATTAAATTTTTATAGATTTTCTTTTCAAAATAATCTACCTCATTTACTATGCACATGGTGAAGCACTACATAGTTTGAAATCCATACCGATGATCATATTTTTGAACCCATAATGTTAAATGAAGTAGAAACTCAACCCATTTTCATGTTACATGGAATTATACAATATGTTAAAGACATAAAAATTCATTTAATTTTATTAAAAATATAATATTATTTTTGTACTATTAAAAATATATAGATATATTGAAATACGTTAGACTGAAATATATAATATATAATATTGATTTATAACCTATATTAACATATGTATTATATGATATAATAATATTTATTAATATTAAAATATATTTTACACAATTTATAATTTATATACAATATTAATATATAATTAATTAGTTTAATATATAAAAATATTATGATATATATTATATGTCAATTATATTTATGTAATAACTAATATAAGTTTTTTTGTGTCTAGGTAAGATGGGTTATGTGAAACGAAAGAGTGTAAATTAAAAATTAAACCTACTAGTTATTCTAAACCCATGATAATGTCAAAATAAGTTCATCTAAAATAATTATGGATGGCAACCTATCAAGATCTAAATCACCATGCAACACTTTAGTCTACGATGACTTATATTATTTATGTAAAGAGATAGCCTCTTAGCACAATCTCTACGCAAAAATTGTAACTCCCTTGGTTTTGATCAGGAGGCCTGGTTATTCATTGGATAAGGAGCTTATTTGTGGGTGATCAAGTTTTGTTTTGGTGATTACAATGGAGAAATTGCTTTTGTTACAATGGCACTAAAAAATAGAAGCAACCAAGAAGAATTTCAAGGTTAGAAATATGATAAAAATTTGAAGTGGACATATATATTCGAAAGACAATATATTCTAATGTGTATGCTTACTATTATACCACCACCACTTTTTTCTCCTAGTAATTAATATTAATGTTACATGTTCAAAAAGTATGGATGAAACTCCACTTATTATGCAAAAGCTTTTTATTTCTAAATCATTACCATTGGTTTCAAAGTTCCATGATCATAATTTTACTTTTATTTCCATATTTGAAATTCTATAATTTTCATTTTACTATGGTATTGTAACAGATTATTGAACTTCTTCTAATTCTGATGATCTTCTAGATGTGAACTGAAACCCATGGTATGAGACCCATCAAGAGTAATATGTTATGACAAGCCTATTGTTATTTTATTGGAATGAAATTACCTAAATAATACAAATATACATTTAGATACAATCTATAAATGGAAAGTCTATATATAGAAATACTATATATAGTAAGTGTTATGAAGTAGACTATTTATGCCCTCATATAACCATAATTTAGATAAGCACACAAAATCCTTTTCCAAGAGGTCTTTGAGTTACTCGGTATGATTTTGTGTCACTTATTTTAATTACCATTTTGGGGTTGATTATGTCTCCAAATATTAGTTTGTAAGTTCAATAAAGGTGACTTTCTCTCACAAGTATTTGAATTGGTGAATTAAATTATCTCAAAGGTATTCTAAGAGGGATAAAAATTAAAGATTCAAATCCCTATTAGACAATTTACTTATGTTACATCTTCAAAAAATATGATGAAACTCCACTTATTATACAAGAACCTATTATTTCTAAATCATTAACACAATCTCTATATCAAATTGCAACTCCCTTGGTTTTGATTAGGGGGCATCTGTATTCTCTAGATAATGAGTTCAGTTGTGGGTGATTAGGTTTTGACTTGGTGATTGGAATGGATAAATTGATTTTATTACAATGGCTCTAAAGATATTATAAGTGAACAAGAAGAATTTTGGGTTTAGAAATATGATAAAATTTTGAAGTAGACATATATGTTAGAAAGACACCATCTATTACAATGTGTATGTTTACTATTATACCAACACCACTTATTTCTCTTAATAATTAATAATAATGTTGCATCTTCAAAAAATGTGGATGAAACTCTACTTATTATGTAAGATCCTATTACTTATAAATCATTATCATTAGTTTGAATGTTTCATGATGATAAATTTACTTATATATCCATATTTGAACTTCTACAATTTTTATTGTACTATGGTCTTGTAGTGGTTTATTGAATATTTTCTAATTTTGATGATCCCCTGGATGTGATCCAAAACCCATGGTGGGAGACCCATCAATTTTAATTTATTGTGATGAGATTGTTTCTATTTTATTGGAATGAAATTCCTTAAATTATATAAATCTACATTTAGATGCAATCTATAAATGGAAAGTCTATATATAAAAATACTATATATAGTAAGTGTTCTAAGGTAGATTTCTTCTGCCCTCACATAACCATAATTTAGATAAGCACACAAAATCCTTTTCCAAAAGGCCTTTGAGTTACTAGGTACAATTTTGTGTCACTTATTTTAATTACCATTTTGGTGTTGAATTCATCTCCAAATATTAGTTTGTAAATTCAATAAAGGTGAATCACCCTAAAATGTATTTGAATTGGTGAATTAAATTATCTTAAAGGTATTCTAGGGGGCTCAAAATTAAGGAATCAAATCCCTATTAGACAATTTGCTTGTGTTACATTTTCAAAAAATGTGGATGAAACTCCACTTATTATGCAAGAGCCTATTATTTCTAGATCATTACCATCATTTCAAAAGTTCCATGATGATAATTTTAATTTTATTTATATATTTTAACTTTTATAATTTTCATTTTATGTCTTCTAGAGTAGATTATTAAATAATTTTCTAATTCTGATGATCTCTGGGGTGTGATCTAAAACCCATGGTTGGAGACTGATCAAGTGTAATTTGTTGGGACTCATATAAGTTAGTGATTAACCAAATATTATTAGGGTTTGTTTAAAGGTATAGGGAGAGTCTGATATGAGTTAACACTCAACCAAATCCATAATAAGAAGCACTAGAGGTTTTGTAAATCTAGTATTTTTTTACAAGATGCATTTTGTAATATATATCATTGTGGCTCTATCATGTTCACTATTTGATTGGTAGCACATTTTGGTTCATTCATATTAACATTGTAAAATGGATTGATCTTAAATTTTCATGTATTGGATGAGGTTAATGTAGTGGTCCCAAACTTTACTATCTTGTTAAATGCAAGGAGTTTCATTTCTCATTCATGCTCAAGGTCACCCATTTATTTCTCATAAGTCAAAAAATTTAGTGCCACAAGGTATGGTGGAAAGGAATAAAATAATAACTCTAATGCAAGAGGGTTATGAAATACATATTTTGAATCCATCACATAATTTGGATGCCTTATAAGTGTTCTTCTCAATGAGAGAATTTGTTTCCTCCAATGCTTTAATCATTTGTAATGAGAATTATGAAAAAACCCCACCTTGGTTCCTTTCCCTTGATTTACAAGATTTTTTCTTAAATACAAATCTTAATATCTAAAGACATCTATAAAAGGATTCAAGTCTAGTATATAATAATATATGGAAATCTATTTATGGACATAGTCTATATAAATATAAAGTGTTATTGTGATAGTTGGAAATGATCTTGGTCATCATATAAAGGACCAATTAGTCATCAAAATGCCTTAAAAATGTTTTATAAATGAGTCGGTAGCTGAAAAGGGAATTGATCATATTGGGATGTACCAATTAATCATCAAAATTTCCTTGAAAATTTTCCCAAATGAGTGTGTTGTTATTTTATTGGAATGAAATTCCCTAAATCATAGAAATCTACATGTAGATACAATTTATAAATGGAAAGTCTATATATATAAATACTATATATATTAATTTTTCTAAGGTAGCTAAAAATGGTGTTGATCATCTTGGGATGTACCACTTTGTAGTAATCGAAATCTACTCAAACATCAAACAACCTAATTAAGATCTAGATCCATTATAACTAAATGTAATAGATGAATTCACAATTCAAATCAACATTATAATCTTAAAGATAAATGCTTTAAATCATGATTAAACAGAATATAAAAATAAGAGGATTGGATTGATTACTTTAGACCCATAATTTTGACATTATGTTAGCATGATCATGGACTATTGATGATGGATTAGATTGGCATGGAGACTCTTTATCGCTTTAATAGTTGGACATGAATTTTCTAGATTATTTGTACTTAGATCTAATGGAGGAATGGAGTTGTTTAAATATATAGAGAAGGGAAGGATCAATGGTTGAGATTCATATTTGGCTTGAGGAGATCAAGGGTTGAGGATTATTCTTGGAAGCCTCTAGATATAGAGGATTCTAAAGAGGAGGGGTGAGTTTAGAGAGGATTCTAGAATTGAATAATTTTAGAATCCTCTTAGGGAATAATTAGGATTATGTATGGAATTAGATGGGGATTAGGTGGGTGATTGGGGACTAGGGGTGTGGAAGCTCTTATGAATAGGCTAGTGTAGGTGGGTAGATGGGCCATGAGAATTTAAAATTCCAAAATAATAGATAAGTGGGGATTAGGATAAGATAATGGGGATTTAAGTATATTAATTAATTGATTGGTGTGTATGGATAAGGTTAGTAGATGGAAAATAATGAAGGGAGACATTAGCTAAATAATTAGAAAGGGGTGATAAATTAATGAGATGAAAGAGGATAAATTAGATAAGTGAAATTAGTGTTGATTAATAATAATATTAGTGATGTTAAATGGAGAAAATGAATTTAGATACATAAATCTTGGGAGGTACCAATTAATGCTCAAAATTACCTTGAAAAGCTTCCCAAGAGATATAATTAAATCTTGTGTTTTATCAGTAATATAAATTATATAATCTTGATAAATGAAGTTTTTATGATACTTGTATTGAAATATTTTTTCAATAGGAGTAAAGTTACTTGGCTTATAGTTTCCTATTTAAATTTAATTGATTTTACATAGATGTGATTTGGCCACGTATTTTTGACTCCAATATTGGGATTGAAAGTTGAAGTACTTATGTTGTTGGCCAAAATGTTTAACCCTGACTTTACATTGAGATATCACATGGCTTGTTTTCATGAATGAAAAGTTAATGTTTATATATTGGTATGGTGTAGATTTCATATGCCCTCACATAACCATAATTTATATAACCCCATAAAATCCTTTCCCAAGTCTAGGTCTTTGAGTTACTAGGTACGATTTTGCATCACTTATTTTAGTTACTATTTTGGGGTCAAATTCATCTCCAAATATTAGTTTTTAAATTCAATAAAGGTGACTTGATCTCACAGGTATTTTGATTGGTGAATTAAATTATCTCAAAGGTATTCTATGGGGGCTAAAAATTAAGGAGTCAAATCTCTATTAGACAATTCAATCATGTAATTTAATGAATAAATATAAATAAACTTTTTAAATTAGAAACATTATAATAAACAATAAAATTTTGTAAATAATTTTATATTAAAAAACTATCTGAGTTTATAATTTATTTGTATTTATGTTTAAATCTTTAAATATTTTTATTAAATAATGTAAATTTTTTAAATGTTTAATATTTTTAAATATATAAATATTTTTTTAAATAATTTTATATGTTACAATTTTTTATATAAACTTTTAAACTATTATAGAATTAAAAATTCCCATGTGATTCAAAATTAGAGTTAAGTTTATCTTTTTATCTTTCCATTATTTTCTTTCAATTTTTATCTCTCCTTTTAGAAGGTCAAAAAATATTCTTTTATTGACTGCTAGGTTAACTGTGGCATTAGTGGTGGAAGAATTGATCCCATTTTTCACTATCATTTCTACAGGTCCTTGTTAGGTATTTAATCTATGTAATGTATTATTTTATTATATCTAAAATGTGTGATTGTTTGGCTTGACATGACCATTTTATTCATTATTTACCGCTTTAAGTTATGAAATCATTGAGATTCAAATAGACCTGGATTTTTGTTATGAAATGGATGAGATAATGAAATGGTAGAGATTAGTATTTTTTATCACTTGTATTCAATAGGGACCCAAATGGTGAATGTGAGCGGGAAGAAGTCATTTTTTATTAACTATAAGTAAAAAATTAAATGGTCAAGATAATGAAATGGTAGATATTAGGATTTTTAGTGCTTACTTCTATTCAATAGGGACTCAAATGGTGAATGTGAGGGGAAAGTAGACATTTTTTATTAACTGTAAGCAAATAATGAAATGGTTGAGATATTGAAATGGTATAGATTAGTATTGTTTAGCACTTACTTGTATTCAATAGGGACCCAAATGGTGAATGTGAGGGGGAAGCAAACCTTTTTTAATAAATTTAAAGAAATAATAAAATTGCCTAGATAATAAAATGGCAGAGATTAGGATTGTTTAGTGCTTACTTCTATTTAATAAGGATCCAAATGGTGAATGTGATGAAAAATCAGACATTTTTATTAATTGTATGCAAATAATGAAATGGTCGAGATAATGAAATGGTGGAGATTAGTATTATGTAGCATTTACTTGGATTCAAAAGGGACCCAAATGGTGAATATGAGGGGAAAGTAGACATTTTTATTGACTATAAACAAATAATGAAATGGTCAAGATAATCAAATGGCAATGATTAAGATTATTTAATGGTTACTTATATTCAATAGGGACTCAAATGGTGAATGTGAGGGGAAGCAAACATTTTTTTATTAATTGTATGTAAATAATCATAGTAAAAAAGTGTTGTGATGCTAGAGGGTTTTAATGGTTCCACCCTGTCTCTATCTCCTCACATCATTTGTCTATTGGCTCTGTTGGAGACACTATGAATTGTTTATGTTTTAGACTGAGTTGAAAAGTCATTTTTTGGCTTCTTATAGGTTAGTATTATTTGATTTGCATTATTTTCATTTTATACTAAGTTGAAAAGTCATTTTTTTAGGTGGTAAAATTTTCCCTCATGCCACATCATAAACTTTAATGTATGAATGATTGAATAACCTAGCATTATTATTTGGGGTGTCAAAATTATCCCTCATGCTTTGAAATTCTTGGGTAGAGGGGTCCCGTTCATCATTATATATTAAAAAATATCTTATAAAATATTTACACCCTAAAAATAGGAGCAACTATTGTTTAGGGAGAAGTTTTTGAGGGGTGAGAAGCATTAGGGGGTTGAAGATTTATATGGTTGCTCCTTTTTTGTTTCCATCTATCATTTGCATCCAATAAATTTTTTATTTATTTTCAAACAAAATTTTTGTAGTAAAATTCTTCTAATTTTTCTCAGTAGCATGTATTACACATAATTTTTATAGTCTTTGGAGCACATCTAGATATCTTTAGAGCATTTGGTACAGGTCTTCAGATCACCCTACATAGGTTTTTTGAGCATTCATAAACTTATTTAGAACATATTGTGTATATCTTCATAGCACACCCAGAGCATCTTCAAAGCAATTATGGAGCATCTTTGGAGTGTTTTTGAATAATTCAATCTTTGGATATTGCTTACTGAATCCTCAAAATTGTAGCTGAAAGAGTTGTAAAAACTAAGTATTGCCTTCTCAAAATTACCCCATCATTGAGATGTGTTGTTGTACTTAAAATTACCCCATCTTTGAGATGTGTTTTTATTCTCAAAATTACCCCATCTTTGGGATGTGTTTTTGTACTCAAAACTATGTTATTCATCCAAGTTAGACACAATAACAAGGTAAAGAATCAAAAATAAATTATTATAAAAACAAAAAACAAATTGTATTCATATCATACTTAGATCAGACTTTAACTATTAAATGCAATGTAATATATAACCAAATGCAACACTTTATGGACAATTTATATAAATATGATAAGCTATATTAAATGCTCATAATTTCTCCTCCACACTTTACCTTTTACAAGTCATCTTGTAAAGAAGTGGGATGAATAATCCTTAATCCAATTTCCTAATTCAAACCTTTGATTTGGATCATAAAATTTAAAATGATGGCTATAGTCATAGTGGCCCCTTGGTAAGAATCCAATATCTCTGACAAGTATATGTACACATGCTTCAAATTCAACTTTTGCTTAAGAATTTCAACACCACCTTGGAGATAGAGGACACAAAATGATAGGAGGCCTAAACCTCAGCCCATTTCAAACATATTAACCTCTTTCTTCTAAGCACTGAGTGATTATTTGGAAAACTACTTTGGCTCTTCTTAGGCTCCATTTAATATTGGTGGGTCTAATGACTTCCTTGTGCTTTAACTCAATATATAATGTCTCCCACCTGACAAGACTTGCATTGAAACCATTGACATAATGGTGGTTTAGATAATCTCTAATATCAACAATATTAAATCTCAATATCTCATGATATTTTTTCTTCATATACATATGATATAGTGGTTAAAAATAAGAAATAAGTTTCTTTGCTTCTGGAAATTGTGGTCTCATGCATAACCCAGTGGTGATTTGTAATTTTATAAATCTATTATTGGCATGTTACCATGCCATTTGGTTCCTTAAAGAGGAGAGGAAGGCACAAAATTATGTCTCTCTAAAAAATAAATTTATCAAAAAATTAGATTGATATCCTAACAATAAAATTAAAATATAGAACTCATAAATGGCATCTTGGCTTTCTTCAATGCTCTCTAAAAAAATGTCCATAAATACATGTTCATCTTCAATGATATGTGAAAAACCAAGGAAAATTAACCAAATCTACCATTTATAAAACTAATTATGTAAGAAAAGAACATAAATTGATGAAGGTGGAATGCATGCTAATAGTTTCTTATAAATAGCACATATGTGCTGGATAGAATCTTATGCTTTCTCTAATTGTAGTTGGGATTATGCCAATTGCTTTTGAGATTTCTCCTTAAGTTTGGCATTTTCATCCTTCAATTTTTGAATTTTCTTCTAGGTGATATGCCAGATAGAGATTATTTCATGTAATGAAATAGGGAAAGAGGGAAAAACTCTTATTAGACCCTCTATCTAAACTACAATCTCTCATATTTCTCTTTGCATGGCCTAAATAGAGGCTTGTAACTTAGAATTATGAGTGGTGAGCTCTATTATTCTATTAGTATGTTGGACAAGCATTTTATTTATATCAAAAATACTTTATATTAGATCATTTATCAATTTATGCTTATCAACATTGTCATTTTTCAAATTGGTAATCTGAGTGTCCTTGATAGCAAGAGAATTCTACAAATTACTCAATTTTTGGGTCTATGACAATATTACATTATGGACCCTAGTTTGTTCCACATATATTCCAGGAAGATTGTTTCTTTTTCACTAACTCTAGTAACATATTCTTCTCACCTTTGTTTTAAATTAGAAATCATTAAGTTCTTACCTTTCAAAGTTGAACGAAGAATATCTAACTCTATTTGTTGTAGTTTGATTGTTTCCTCATGGCGTGATAAAGCCATGGCATACTTTAATTCTTTATATTCATTGATAGAATGTGAATAAGATGAATCTTATTCAATAAAGGGTGCATTACCCTTATTGACAACAAAAGGCATAAGACACTTTACTTCTTGAGGTATAAATTCTTTTTCTAGAGTTCCCTTTATAAATACAACTTATTCTACAACCTACACATCTTCTTCTTCTTTTCTTGCGAGATATGTTGACGAATGCATTGGAGTTTAGTTGGAGGAGGATGAGGCATGTCTAAAAAAAGTTCCATTTATTGCTTTGATCTATGGCAGTATTTTTGGAACCAATGGTGGCAAAGATGGTCATTCTATAATTTAAACTATGGGTTCTTCAATTCAAATTGTAGTGGAAGGAGGAGAGGTAGGTTATGGTGTCTTTTTGGTAAAAACTAAAGAAAAATTTTAGATGAAAGAGGATCAATACTTTTCACCCCTTGGTTTACTGAGAAAATAATGGTGACAAATGAGTGTAACCAACCCATAATGGTGGGTAGACCCAGTACCTCATCTTATCTTCTAAGAAACATTAATAAGAGAATTATAAAGGAAAGAGAGTAGTTTGATCTTATATTCTTCTTTAATAGATCCTTTCCTCAAGGGAATGAGTCTCATAGCATCTCTAACCATTATTGTAAATTGACCATCACAAATGATATATTTCATTATCCATAAAACCACAATTTTAAAAGGTTGAGGAAGACTTTCTCTCAGAATTCCCTTGGACACTCCTTGGGGGATTTGGATAGTCTGGGGTGTGGCTCATTTCCTTCAACAAACATATAAATTAGGTCATAAAAAATAATATTTTTAATGCCAGCTACTCCATCCTCAAGAATCCTAGATAGATCACTGATTATAGAGGGATTTATTAGAATATTGTTCCCTTTGATAACAACATGATCTTCATCAAAATTATCATAGAATTCTTGCACAATTTCTTCATAGAATCCCTAAAACATTTTAAAGAAATTAAACCAAATTGTTGTTTCAAAGACGTCTCTAACTAATTCATCTCACAATAATGCATTGGAGGACTATGGTTCACATTTTTTCTTCCTCCCACCCATCTTCAAAGCAAGCACTACTTAATTGTAAATATGACTATACTATAAAAACATAAAGATCAAATTCACACAAGGAATAAGGGAAGCAAGAGGTTAGAGATATGACACAATAATTACAAGCAACAAAAATGCAAAAATGAATAATAAATTTTTTATATGATGTAATTATGATAATAATGATAGTGGTAATTATGATTATCTATTTGGAGCATTTGAGATATAATGGGAAGGTGCTTTATCTAGTTAAGTAGTAATGATTTGTCATAAAGGTCATTATTAGAATTAATGGGAGAAATAATATTAATTAATTATGTGTTATACCAAATATTTTTGAAATACCCTCTATTTAAAACATAGTTACATCAATCTTGATTGAAACGACCATTTGGAAACATCATCACATTAAATGTATTGGAGGAGATATTTTGAAAATATCATCACATCTAATAAATTGGAGGAGATCTTTTGAAAACATTATCATATCAAATTATGGATTACGACATTGTTCATCTAATGACATTATCTTGATTCTCAATGATGGAGGTGGATTATTTCCATTCTTTATTGTTCATCTTAGGAGCATAGTTATTAGTATTTGGAGCATAACTTCTAGTCTTTGGAGCTAAGTCACTAGTCTTTGGAGATAAACCTTTAGACTTCAGAGCTAAATTGTAGTCAATTCAGACTTTGTTTATATATATATATATATATATATATATATATATATATATATATATATATATAACTTTATATCTAGTTTTTTAATATATATTTGTAGCCAATTACATCTGCTTAATTCATGTCTTGTCTAAAGAACCACTTGGGTGCTCTATTGATGGAGGTAATGGATGAGCTGAAGTTAGCCCTTGGAGGGTAGATGTCTAGGGAAGAAACCTCTCCACGTGGCATAATAAGTCATTGTAATGTTCTCATCCATGGCCAATATAATGGTATTGAAAATGTTGTCTGAAAAGACTATGTCTATCCCATATGAATAGGGATACGAGACCTATTCTCACTTAGTGGTTCTAGACATTCTTATTTGGCCATGTATTTTGAATTTTGATTGATGAGATCATATATGTCTTAATGCTAGATGAATTCATATAAGTCCTTTTTAGCAATCTTGATTAATGCAATGTTGATGTAAATCTTGGTTCATTATATATTAATGGCAATCTTGTCAAACTTTGAACTATTGTTTTTACAAATTAATTACACCAGAATCCAATTTATCTTTAATTTGAATTTGATTTGCTATCAATTTTAGATTTAAATCTAAATGTTGACACCTTTTGACATGTGGTACCACCTCGAATATATATAAGTACTCACATGTCCTAAATATGACTAAGCTACCTATTTGCATTGAAATTTGGACATCTTGCACCATTTGATTACCTCATAGATTCTCAGAATGTAGCTTTGCATGATGAATCATCTATTTCTCACCATATGACAACCGTCAACTCATAGTGAGCTCTTGGGTGGTGCCTTTTAATTTTGATAAATTGAAGGGAAAATCCACTCTTTTGCATGCTTGAAATATATCTCCCAAGGCCCTTCAAAATATCACCCAATAGTGCCTTCCATGTAAAGGAAAATTACACTTGTTCCTTGAAGGAGAAATCCACTCATGTGCCTATTTGAAACGTATCTCTTAGGAGATGTCTTGAAGGGTAAATCCACTCTTGTGAATTTTTGAAAGGTATCTCCTAATAGATACCTTATAGGTATTATAAGGGCCTTCAAAATACTACCTAGTAGTTCTTTCAGTGTAAAGAAAAATTGCACTTGTTCCTTGAAAGAGAAATCCACTCTTGTGCCTATTTGAAAGGTATCTCCTAGGAGATACCTTGAAGGGAAAATCCACTCTTGTGCATGTTTGAAAGCTAACTCCTAGGAGATACCTTGAAGGTATTACAATGGCCTTAAAAATATCACTCATTAGTGCCTTTCATGTAAAGGAAAATTTCACATGTTCTTTGAAGGAGAAATCCACTCTTGACCCTATTTTAAATGTATCTCCTAAGAGATACCTTGAAGGATAAATCAAATATTTTGCATGTTTTAATTATATCTACTAGGAGATACCTTGAAGGTATTATAGGGGCCTTTAAAATATCACCCAGTAGTGCCTTTCATGTAAATGGGATAAATCCACTCTTCTCCCTATTTGAAATTTATCTCTTAGGAGATACCTTGAAGGGAAAATCCACTCTTGTGCATGTTTGAAAGGTATCTCCTAGGAGATACATTGAAGGTATTACATGGGCCTTCATAATATCACCCATTAGTGCCTTCCATATAAATTAAAATTCCACTTATTCCTTGAAGGAGAAATCCACTCTTGTGCATGTTTTAAAGGTATCTTCTAGGAGATACCTTGAAGGTATTACAAGGGACTTTAAAATATCACCCAATAGTACCTTCCATGTAAAGGAAAATTGCACTGGTTTCTTGAAGGAGAAATCCACTCTTGTCCCTATTTGAAATGTATCTCTTAGGAGATACCTTAAAGGGTAAATCGACTCTTGTTCATGTTTGAAAGGTATCTCCTAGGAGATACATTGAAGGTATTACAGGGGCCTTCAATATATCACCCATTATTGCCTTCCGTGTAAAGGAAATTTTACTTGTTCCTTGAAGGAGAAATCCACTCTTGTGCCTATTTGAAAGGTATCTCCTAGGGGATACTTTGAAAGGGAAATCCACTCTTATGGAAAGGTATCTCTTAAGAGATACCTTGAATGTATTAAAAATGCCTTTAAAATATCACCCAATAGTGCCTTTTGTTGAAAGGAAAATTCCACTTGTTCATTGAAGGAGAAATCCACTCTTGTACCTGTTTGAAAGGTATCTCCTAGGTGTACCTTGAATTGGAAATCCACTCTTGTGAATGTTTGAAAGGTATATCCTAGGAGATACATTGAAGGTATTATAAGGGAATTTAAAATATCACCTAGTAGTTCCTTCCATATAAAAGAAAATTACACTTATTCCTTGAATGTGAAATCCATTCTTGTCCCTACTTGAAATGTATCTCCTAGCAGATACCTTGAAGGGTAAATACACTCTTGTGCATGTTTGAAAGGTATCTCCTAAGAGGTAAATTGAAGGTATTATAGGGGCTTTCAAAATATCACCTAGTAGTGCCTTTTGTGTAAATGAAAATTCCACTTGTACCTTGAAGGAGAAATCCACTCTTTTGCCTGTTTGAAAGGTATATCTTAGGAGATTCCATGAAGGGTAAATCCACTCTCGTGCATGTTTGAAAGGTATCTCCTAGGAGATACCTTGAAGGTATTACAAGGCCCTTCAATATATCACCCAATAGTGCCTTCCATGTAAAGGAAAATTACACTCATTCTTTGAAGGAGAAATCCATTCTTGTCCCTATTTGAAATGTATCTCTTAGGAGATACGTTGAATGGGAAATCAAATATTTTGTATGTTTGAATGGTATCCCATAGGGGATACCTTAAAGGTATTATATGGGCCTTCAAAATTTCACCCATTCGTGCCTTCCATGTAAAGGGGATAAATCCACTATTCTCCCTATTTGAAATGTATCTCCTAGGAGATACCTTGAAGGGGAAATCCACTCTTGTGCATATTTGAAAGGTATCTCCTAGTAGATACATTTAAGGTGTTATAGGGTCCTTAAAAATATCACCTAATAGTGCCTTTCATGTAAAGGAAAATTTCAGTTGTTCCTTGAAAGATAAATCCACTCTTGTGCATGTTTGAAAGGTATATCCTAGGAGATAACTTTAAGGTATTACAAGGGCCTTAAAAATATCACCTAGTAGAGCCTTCCATGTAAATTAAAATTGAACTTGTTCCTTTGAAGGATAAATCCACTATTTTTCCTATTTTAAATGTATCTCCTAGGAGATACCTTGAAGGGGAAATCAATTCTTTTTCATGTTTGAATGGTATCTCTTACGGAGATACCTTGAAGGTATTAGAGAGGCTTTAAAAATATCACCCAGTAATGCATTCCATGTAAAGGGGAGAAATCCACACTTGTCCCTATTTGAAATGTAACTCGTAGGAGATACCTTAAAGGGGAAATCCACTCTTGTGAATATTTGAAATGTATCTCCTAGGAGATACATTAAATGTATTATAGGGGTCTTCAAAATATCACCTAGTAGTGCCTTCCATGTAAACAAAAATTCCACTTGCTCCTTATAGGAGAAATACACTTTTGTGCCTATTTGAAAGGTATCTCCTAGGAGATACCTTAAAGGGTAAATCCACTCATGTGCATGTTTGAAAGGTATCTAATGGGATATACATTGAAGGTATTATAAGGGACTTCAAAATATCACCCAATATTACCTTACATGTAAAGGAAAGTTGCACTTGTTCTTGGAAACAATAGACAAGAACTAATACTATAGAAGTAGAGTAAAGAAACAATAGACAATAATACATTTCACTCAATTTGACAAAGAATAGTATATATTTTTCATTATGGGTGGAAAAATACCATACAAAAGGCCCAAATAGCATAGTATACAATATTAAATCTTCCTATAAAAGAGACCTGTTAAGGTCATGAAACGAAAATAAATAATTGTTGATACTTCTATTCCAAAACTAACTATTTGGTTGCTCTAGTCCAAAACAATTATCTAAGATCTATCCCTTTCTAAAAGCAAATAGCCCTAATTATACAGGCATAGTAGCCTTTAAGACACCTAGAACTAGGCACTTTAGCCCATGATGAGGTCATTGTAAGTGACTGGGGAGCTTTGGCTCATGAGTGCCATTTTTCTTCCCACAAATATACCTCTAGAACTACCATTAGAATTCTATTAGATGGGGGTCCAGTCCCAACGACTAATGGCATTATTTGAAGATCTAAAAAAATAAACTTGCCTTGGATAAGCACTATGTCCCCATGTGTTGAGATAGCACTAATATTGGGTGAGCTGGGAATCTTTTCATAAATAATGGGCACTAGGATGCCATATAGTAGCAATAGGATGAGTTGAGACCAACCAATAATAACAAATGGACCCTAAGAAAGAGGAAGATAATATACCATCTACCAAACTCACCAAACACATCCACAATAAAATATAGCTATCCAAAAACTTCAAAATATGGATTATGATCCATAGTTCATAGCGACTTAAAGGGGAATCTACCTACATATGAAAAAAAAATTGGTTTCACAAACCAGTCAAGGTAAAGCTATAAAAAAGATGAGGCCCACCAAATTTATAACCTCAAAAGAGCAACCTTCAAAGGTGTCTACTCCTTTGTTAGCTGAGTGTTTTTATTCAGAGCTTTGAAGTCTTTGTCTACATTGATAATCTCCTTGAAATATATGTTACTCAAGCCCAATACTACTATTAGTGTCTTAAATTCTAGTTGGGCAACAGGCTGCAATATGATCTCCACCTTAGAGATACTTGGTGCTTGACTAAGAGCCATAAAGATGGTCTAGTTATTATGATTATTATCTAGTAGCTATTTTATTTTATCCTCTAAGAGGATGGTGTTTTTCATAATGAATGGAGAAGGGAGTCCCAAAATGGACTAGTTATTTGATGTACCCCTTCATATCCTAGACTAATTCATATAAGGCATCTAGATATGCCTTATATTTTGACATTACCTTATTGCAACTTATAAATTCATTCACCTTCATTGCCACCTACCTTCAGCCAGATAACTTTGCTACTTGAAGTGTCTTTTCCATCATGATATAAATCTTCTCAACAAGGTATTGTGAATCTTGAACCTTTGGGGACAGGAAGGAAAGAACATGGTATATGGATGTGCTAACTTAAGAGCTCAACCTATATAATTCTGTGATGAACCCAAGCACTAGCTTCAAGTTTGTGGCCTCATTTTTTATCCTCTCCCAATAGGATACATATAATTGTTTAATGATAGGGAGGACACCTACAGCTTGGGACTGGGTGATAAGGTCATTCTTTAATTTTTGTATTTCTTGGTCCTTGGTCAAAGACTCATAATGTATTTTCTACTATAATTTTAGTTAGGTGCACATAGACTCCAAGAGAATCTTGTAGTTATGTGCAAGACCAAGTTCTTTCTCTTTTAGCTTATTCTTTGTATCGTAATTTTACTTCTTTAGTCCATCTATCTTGGTCTGTAGTTTAATAACTTGAATTTACAAATGGGCCCTTTGATTGGCTTCTACCTAAAAGCTCTAATTAGGATCACATCTCTATAGATCAAACCTAATTTTAGTGATCTCTGCATCTTTGACCTTAGCCTCTATGTTAAGGTGGTTGACAGTAACTTTCACCCTTGTGAGTTCCAGCTTTGTCTTCTCTAACTGATGAGACACCTTGATATAGTCCATAGTGATAGACTTATGTGTCTCCTCCATTGATTCAAAATTATCAACAAGTCTAGCCTAGTTGAGTTTCAGGCCAATGGCATGTATCGAGTAGTCCCTCAAATACATCTATCCATAGAACTTGACTACTTCGGGTGCCATATGTGTGATCATTAGATATTATTATGTTGTGTTAGAGAATGATTGTATATGAGAAACTGTCAGGGTGTTAGGCATCTTTCCTCTTATTTTCTCTATCTAGGCATCCTAATCATTTTTTTTAGTTTCCAACTATTGATGGAACTAATCTTATAATTGAATAATTTCCCCCATAAAGGGGAATCCCTAGGGTAGACTAGAAGGAATGGTCACTTATTGTGGTGAAGTAGTGGATGTTATTCCCCTTGGGATGAATGGGAGAAGGGTAATGGTGGAAGGAGAGAAAGATGGTAGGATACAAAGAGGATTGTGGTCAATTTCACTATTATGTGTGTTGATGTAATGGATGAGGGTGGGGGAGTTAGAAAAGGTGCAAGGGAGGTGATTGTTTAGGTAGTGGAGAGTGGTAGTAGCCCATGAGAAACTATAGAGGGTGAAGATGGAATGGAGGCTACAATATAAATGGAGCGAAAGGGAATGAGAAAAGTGCAAATTTTTTTATGAGGTCTCTGGTGGAGGGAAATAAGCTTTTGCCTCAAAGTTGGATTGTGATGGCTCTACCTCAGATTGCCTTAAAGAGGCCTGTTGCTATTGTTGGGAAATCAGGTGTGGATACAAAATATGTGGATAGGTGCTCAAGATCTCAGATAGATCCACATAATATTTTATGTCCTAAACAAATGGTAATCTTTGCTCTTCAAGGTATGGCCAGGGCTTATGAGCTTATAGAGTAGTAGATTTGAAGGAGGCTATATGATGAGTTAGATCAAAGTTCAATTGGTTATTGATTTGGTCAAGTCCAATCTCTAATAGATTGATTTGATTAGGTACCCCTATGACCTTTTCATCACTATAATGCTTCCCTTTATAAAGGGGGTGTCATAGATGGCCTTTTTTTTACATCTTGTGTGATAAATTGCATCCACTACATCGAGTTGATGAGCTAGCTCTGGGGTGATGGTCCTATATATGGGTAGGTAAGAGAGTCAAAATGGATCCTATTTAAATCTATAGACCTAGATGAATTTGAAATCATCCCCAAAAAATAGTCAGATGGATTTCTATCACTAGTGAGTCATGACCTCTAGCTATTTGTCATTCTAAAAATGATGGGTTCCTAACTGAGGTCGATGAGGACCTGAGATAGGAAACACTCTAAAAATTCATAGTAATCCTTTGTGACTGATAGGATGTGGGTCCATGTGGAGATGGGGATCATCATGTTTGGATGGGTTCCCATTTTAGTGGTGTTAATATTAAAATATTGAGAGAAGAACTTGGAGTTCTAGTACATAATTAGGTGGAGAAATAATGAGTAATACCTAAAGGTATTATATGCTAAGAAACTTACTAGATCATTATGAATGGTGATGGAAATGACACCTACAAATTCCATCTTGTAATATTTTCATTTACTATCTTCAATAATGAAACCACATCTAATTGGAAATCTTGAACATCAGCATTAGATTCCATCCCAAAAATAATGTCAACATAGAAAGCGCATCCTTCATTTTCTAGGTCATAAAGCTTGTGAGAGTGATCGATAGAGGAGGCACTTCAGTGTAGCTATTATGGAGTACTAAATTGAAGAACTCTATCCTATGGGTATAGGTGTCCCAAACATTGCATAAGATCTCTATACTATAAAAATTGGTGTTGGGGTCACTCAAGAGTCAGAGCATCTCCCTTATTACGTTGACACTGATGTCCACTCTTAGGTGGTTACCTATAATGATGATAGTGTTGGTGTCATATATTTGTGTACACAAGGAAATAATTTTTGGGCATGGGTGTACAAAAGGCACCATGTATTGAGCTAGTGTGGAGATCCAAAACCTATGCCCAAATGACTCAAAGTTATTGTTCTAAATCTTCTTGATAATGTGGGCATATGCACCCTCCCTCAACCTTTTTGGGTTCTTGGGAAAATTGGGATGAAATATCCCATCTTCATAATCAAAGACCAATGAGGGATCCTTTTAGGGCCCCTTGGTGATGCTCTTAATGTTTGGTACTTTAGGCTTCAGTTGCACATGTGTAGAAGCATAAGATTTTCTCCCTGTAAATGGTGTTAGAGGGTCTTTGTGACTGCCTAATCCTTAGGTTCTTTATTTTATCAGATATCTTCCATCACTGCATGAAGATGTAAAAGTTTCCATTTTATAACCCTTTTCAACAATTCTCCCTCTATTATTAAGGAAGACACTGGATATTAGATCCACTCATAAGTATTATAATTATTAGATTAAAACTCTCTGCTGAATATGCTCTATTCAATTGCTTAATACTCTTTGAAATTCTTATGGTGTTTAAGTGTTGGACATGTGGAGGAGAGAGGTATTTAAATGCCCATACTTCTATCATGACTATCACATAACCTTTTTGAAATTGGGTGCCCATAAATGTGAAAGGTGTCACACATGCATGAAGAGAGTCTCATAAGAGATTTACAGTGATCCTTATGGGGAATCATATAATATAGAGTGCTTAGACATAAATTACAAGGGAAATGGGGTAGATAACCATCTATCAGTAGATGGTTTAAAATTAAAGAAGGGCCAAGGTGTAGGTACCTGGCATGGAATGACAAAAACTTATGCCAATGAGACTTATTTAAAAGGAAACAAAAACAAAGAAAGGAAAATTAATGAAGGGAAACAATAATAAATAAGGGTAACTAACTAATTATATAAGAGGGGAAGGCTGGTAAATTAGTTTAAGTGTTTCAAGTCAATTCTATTTACTAAAATCCCTAACAAATTGCATTATTCATCCTCTAACTCAAATGCATTACCTTATCTATATCTAATGATGTGAAATGTTCCCCTCTATGAGGAATCAAAATTTACATGTTGGTCTAGTTTCACGTAACCCTTTAGTCATATTTGAGGACCAAGTCTCCCAGTTTAAATCTGGGTTCTAATGCTCTCTTATCAAAGCATCACTTGAATGCTTATTTTTGGGTGACCTTCGCATCACTCACTTACTCTCTTATTTCTTGGAGGCTGAGCAATTCTACCAATATAACTTCCTTGGCTCTAGTAAATCCACTCTTGTGCATGTTTGAAATGTATCTCCTAGGAGATACATTGAAGGTATTAAAAGGGCCTTCAAAATATCACCCAGTAGTGCCAAAATAGGAGATTCAACTTGTTGACCATTTATTTATATAACTACTAATAGTGCCTTATATGTAAAGTAAAAGTCTACTTGTTCCTTGAAGGAGAAATCCACTCTTGTGCCTATTTGAAAGGTATTTCCTAGGAAATATCTTGAAGGGAAAATCCACTATTTTTCATGTTTGAAAGGTATCTCCTAGGAGATACCTTGAAGGTATTGCAAGGGCCTTGAAAATATCACCCATTAGTGCTAAAATAGGAGATTATACTTTTTGACCACTTGTTTATACAATTATCAGTAGTGTCTTCCGTGTAAAGGAAAATTCCACTTGATCCTTGAAGGAGAAATTCACTCTTATGCCTATTTTAAAGGTATCTCCTAAGAGATACCTTGAAGGGTAAATCCATTCTTATGCATTTTTGAAAGGTACATCCTAGGAGATACCTTGAAGGTATTAAAGGGGCCTTCAAAATAACACCCATTAGTGCCTTCCATGTAAAGGAAAATTTCACTTATTCTTTGAAGGATAAATCCACTCTTGTCCCTATTTGAAATGTATCTCTTAGGAGAAACCTTGAAGGGGAAATATACTCTTGTGCATTTTTTAAAGGTATATCCTAGGAGATACCTTAAAGGTATTACATGGTATTTTAAAATATCACCTAGTAGTGCCTTTCACATAAAGGAAAATTCCACTTGTTCATGTTGAAGGTATCTATTATGAGATACTTTCAACATTATCTTCAATGTATGACAACACCCTTCAAAGTATCTCTTACGATATTCTATCAAGGACTTAGAATTCAAGTTACTGATGAAGGTAATACAAGGTCCTTCAAGTAATCTTGTAGTAGATATTTGGAAGGGTGTTATCATACATATTAATGTGTGTTGCACATCTAAGATGATAAATAACTCATACATATATTTTTCACACTAAGAGTTATTGAATCATAAAACCAAATAAATAAGCCTAATTACACAAACATTGGAAAGAAAATACACAAACACATGAGCTGACAACCAAAATTTCTCCTGCTCTTGTATATTGAAAATTCTTAGACCCTTTAAAACTGTGATTTGCATGTGTTTAAATAGACTTGGGGAGGGGGTTGCCTCATCCCCCAAGTACATGCAAGATAGATTACATGTCATAATTATAACTTCATTTATAACTATGGACAAAAATGTATAGATTTTTCTTATAGTGGTTAATAACTTAAGTTAGCATTTACAAAAGGCATGCAACATGTGCATGTTTACAAAAATTAATAGGCAAGTTTAAAATATGGTTCAAACTATAAAAAAACTTTAAATATAGGAATATACACTACTATAGAAATTTACATGCAAAAACTTGGCCCTTCATCACTATGTAGACATCTGGATGGTTGCATGGACTTTAGTTGGCATTGTAACTATGGTTGTTAATTTAGAACTAAAAGTGGTAGCTTGAGTTTGCTTCTTCTTCGAATCTATCTCAAGCCAACATTTATGTGATACATCATGTTGCTATAGAATTATGTCCAAATTCAAAATATGGGGTCTATGTACCCTAACAACCTATCTTAGTATCTTTTCATGCTCTATTTTAGTCATCTATAAGTTGATCTTAATGATCTCAACTTTAGTCACCTTCTTCCTAGCAAAGATCAACTCAAATTCTATCTTCCAATAGTAGTCCTTGTAGACTTTACTTAAAATTATTTGAAGCCTCCTAAATAAGTTGATAAAAGTTCATCTTATTGATCAAATTCCATGTATCATCCTTTACTTTGGATAATGATGGCCTCCTGCTCTTCATATTTGGGGACCAAATCCCCAGCTAATATCATGCATTCCCTAGCCTCTTCTATCTTGATGACCACTAGGTCAAGTGTGTTGGATTCCTCTAATTGTGTCATGAGATCTAGGTGGATATAATCCTTCTTATTTGTGTAAATAATTAACATCTTCAATTTATTCTCATTAGATTTCAAAGAATTTAATAATTTGTGAGTATTGGCAATATGGGGGGATAATTCATCCCACATAAACTCTAATTCCTCCAAATAATTCTAGCACTTTTATGTTGCTTCTTGGACCTCAACTTCAATGTTATCTAAGATATGTATTATCTTCTACGTTTCTTTTATTTGCTCTAACTCTACCTCTAGTTCTTATCTAGCTAGCTCGGTGCCTTCATGAATTACCACCATGGCATCATTATGTGCTTCAACCAGAGATTTAAAGTCTTCATTATAGGGGGATTGCCCAATTGTCTATTTTGTCTTTTGGTCAAAGAAAAGACTTCTTATCTCTATTTAAAAATGAATTCCATACCAACATCATCTTCCTTACCCTCTGAATACTACTAGATGGCTTGTCAAACAATGTTTTAATAAATGAGAGCTCTATTATTTTGAAGTTGGGCATTTGAAAGGTCTTGGACCTTAAATCATTAAACCATAGTGAAATTATCAAATGGTTTAGTTATATCTCCTTTGTGGTTTTGACCACAACTTATTTTTCAACTTCCTCAGCTAGTTGCTACTTCTTTGTTGCCTTGACAATTATGTTAGGCAAGGAAGGCCAAATTATCTTAGACCAATCCAAACCTCCATATTGGGGTAGTGGATTGACTATGATAACCTGTGTCTTTGCATTATTTCCCTTACTTGAGCTAGTGACAATGGTTTTCTAGGATGGAGTGGTGGATGACATGGGGAGAGTGATTTGGGTGTATGAGATATGGAGCTGGGGAGTGGCCATAGTTGTCTCGATCTTCCTAGATTCCTATTTCCTTTTCAATGATCTAACTATGGTATTGCTAGAAAGAATACTAAAAGGGGCCATGAAGGAAGTGGATGGTATGGTGGTATAATAAAATGGATCAAATATAGTGGAAGGTAGATTAATAGTAATATAATCCTTCACAATTCTTGAGGTGAGTAGAGGAAAATAAAAGAAAGAGGAGGTGGTTGGTTGATCATCAGGATTGGAAGTAACAACTTCTACATTGAGATTTTAATACATTGATGAAATTGGCATAGATGTAAAAATAGGAATAGAAGAAAAGAGAAAGGAGGTGGCCTTTATAGACAAATACTTTTTACCTATTATGTCTTCCATAGATGGTACTTTCTCCAACTCTACTTCTTCATCATAATCTTATTTTTCCTCCTACACTACTACTTGTTAGGGAATTAAAAGAAATCTTTGAGATTTCTCTACTGTAGGACTACCTATGGGGGGAGTCATAGGCTTCCTTTTGTAACAAATAGTACTTTTGGGTGGTGAGGATGATCCTTGATGAACCGAGGTATCTTCTTCCTATGTGTCTACCCCTAAAGATGTAGACTCTTTTTCTTGGGGGATAACCACATGCATTTCAATTACATTGGTAGCTGGGGGATCTTGTCATTTTTCTTCCTCATCAAATCAATCTAGATTGATGGGGTCTTTTGGATCTCCCCTAAGATTAGTTTCAATCACCCCTAGTTATTTCTTAACAAACTTTAACTAGAAAGGAAGCTCATGTGATGGATCTCCTTGTTCTTTGACTGCTATGTGGATTGGTCCTTCTAGAAGTCTGAGGATGTCTATCCTAAAAAGAGTGGCATTCTATTATGTAACTATTTCACAGTGATTAAAGGTTCTTATTGAATCTCCCTTAAGTGATTAAAGGTTTTTGTTGAATCACCCTTACTTCAAACCAGCAAACCCTTCCCTTTCCAAGACCTCATTATCATTCTGTGCATTCATGAATAAAAAGTCATAATTATAATGGACGTGTTGGTAGTGGATACTAAGACACTGAATGTGTTTTTGGATATAGCTATGAGGATCCTAATCCCTGTGTGCTACTATGGTTAAATGATACCTATTTATTTTCCTCCCATGTCTCCAAAGTGCTTTATCATTGTGTATACCATCCTGCCAATGACCATATGGTGCCCATAGACTGTGCTCTTCTTATTTTTTATCAGGGCCTCCTCAATGCTCCACTAGAGCTAGAAATAAATTTCTTGCTCAACCAATTTATCAATTACATATTTTAGAAGGCTCAAAGGATGAACCTTTTGCCTAGTGATCATGATAATAGTGTAGTTAGGATACAAAAAATAATCACCTCTTCTAGATATTGTCTTCATGATGCTTGCTCTGACTGTGGGCATTGGAGACATATGGATTGCTTTCCAAACTTGAGTATAAGCATCTCAGAAATACTCACCATATTCTTGGTATAAACATAGATATGAATAAATTGAAAATGATCACAAATGTAATTTTTGATATAGTTAGTTATGGGCTTCATAGCTCACGAAGATATTTATACATTATTCTCATTACAATATCTAAAATATATGACATCATATATAAATAGCCTATCAGAGTGGCTCACTTATCCTTATGAATGATTTTTTCTCTCAGCTTGTAGCTTATAATTTCACCCAGGGTAAATGGTACGTCACTGATCAAAATCATATGCAATAATGATACCCATTCTAAATTGATGAAATAGATGATGGGCATTCCATAGAGCCTATTGAGTAACACCATGCCAATCTATACTCCCATTCTAAATTTATTTATTAGAGTGGGATTCTTGCCTTTTTATTCCATGGTTACATGGGGAGAAGCCATGAATTTAATACCTTTTCCATAGTATTATCTTTATTCTATGAAACTGGCATATGTTTGTCAAAATAATCATTTGGTATGGGTAGTGACAAATATTTCTAAAAATATACTCTGGATATGCATGCCACACCCATTTGGTTACACATGTGGTACAAAAAATCATCATATATAACCTTATTTATGAAGAATAAGTCTCATAAGAGGTCAATGCATGGCATCACCTCAAGCTTTGTCGCAACCAAATGCAATCCCTATCTCTTAAGTGCTAGCAAGTTTGTGATGAATATTCACTCCAAGGGAGATAGATTTCCATCCAATGAAAACATGTCAATAGAATTGACAACATCCCATAATTCAAAGTAGTTCTCATACTTGTTGTCAAAAATGGTGGCATCATAAACTATGTCCTTGAACTTGGTCGAGTCCTTGATATAAAATGGTGATGGTGGAAGTACTCCCCTGAATGCCTTAGATGAATATTCCATTACAATTATGTGCACTTCTTTTAGTTTATTTACATGCTCTATGAAAAATATCCTTTCCACTAGTCGCTTGTTTACTCATAATATTCTCACAAGTAGCTAGGGCTTTTTCTTACGTAGGATAATAGTCGAGTTAAAATTTATTTGAGAGAAATAAGACATCAATGGATGGACTTCATGTACATAACCTTTAGCATTTAATTCTAGTTCATTATAAATGCCCAACATTCACATGTTTCATACTTTTTGCATAGTTCATATCTAGTTAACGTAGTTGGTCGGTATCCTTAGCAAGTATTGAGAAGTATTTTGCTTTATTGGCCAAGTATAGCAGGCTTTTAGTAATTCACAATTGAGAGTCAAGTTTTGTGCTATGACTGGGCCTATAAAATATCTAAATAAAACTTTAGAAATATAAGATCAATATAAAAAAATCAAAGAGAAAAATTGCCAATAAAAGATAAGTCATTTGGAACATTTATTCACACAAAATGTATGATGTGCAATCTATGAACAAAAAAGTGTGAAGACCAAAAGTCTCAAATAAAAACTTTGAAGAACAAAATCCATTGGATAAAATGTCCAAACAAAAAACTCAAATACTAAAATCTAATAATAGGGCCCAATCAAAATGTCCAAAAACTAAATCTTGAATCGTAGCCTAAAAAATATTTGAACAAAACTTTCAAAACAAAGGCCGATATAAAAAACCTAAAGATAAAAATCATTGATAAAATTCAAGTCATTCGGAACATTTGTTTGCATAAAATGTTCGATGCGAAAACTTTTTTTAAAAAATTTTTGAAGACCAATTGTCTCAAATAAAAATTTTGAAGACCAAAATAGATTAGACAAAATGTTCAAATAAAAAACTCAAAGACCAAACTGTAATAATAGGGCCTAATCAAAATGTCTAAAAACCAAATCCAAAATACAATTATTTCAAATAAAACTAAGTCCTGAAAAGGTCCTTAAAGTTATCACCCAGTAGTACCTTTGGGGTCAGGGAAAATTCCACTCATGTGTATGTTGAGGGTGTCTCTGAGGAGATAATTTCAAAGTTCCCTTCAATGTATGATAATTCCATTGAAATTATCTTCTAGGATATTCCTTTTAAGGGCCTTGTATTTCCTTGAAGGTATGGCAAAGCTCTTGAGTGTAATTCTTGTTCAATACAAAATGATGCAATGATGGATTTTCCTTATTCAAATCTCTCTTGATGATCTTATGAGGTCTATAATTATGATGGGTTTCACATTGAATCTTGTAATTAAGACACCTTTACCCCTCAATAATATCTAGAGAAGACCTTATACACAAAAATCAATGTATTTTTAACTACTTTATTTAATTCAAACACCTATTTACTCATTAAATCCTTTGTACACCATAATGATTATGGGTAAGTTCCACCTCAAGGTATCCACTATGAGACTCCTTAAATGGCCTTGTTATACCTTAATGGGTGAGTTGGAATTATATCCTTGAGGGTAGCATGAAGGTATCTTAATGGGTGACTTGAAATTATCTCCTTCAAAAAGTTTCTCTCCAGGAAGGTTCCAAAATAGGGGGAAGGGTAGAGTAGAAAATAAATTCCCTATGGTCTCAATATTTACATTTAAAGATGGATTCACCATGGAAATTTTTTTGCAAAACCAATGTTTATTGTGAGTAGGTGTTGTGCACACATAGACAAACATAGTGGACTAGTCTAGGAAAGTTTGATATAGGAAAACTCAGAGATTTGGGCCAAAGGTTGCTTTCAAAAGATACCTTGAAGGATAAATCTACTATTATGCCTATTTGAAAGGTATCTCATTGAATCCCTTAAATACCTCAATAACACTGGCCAAGTTTAACCTCTAGGTATCTATGGATCATAATCTATGTTTTGAATTTTTGAGGGAGTTAGCCTTCATCATGGACATGCTCGATGAAGTTTGATGGGTGGTGTATCATCTTCCTCTTTCTCTAGTTCCCCTTCTTCATTTTTTGGCTAAGTCTCGGTCCCTTCCTCTAAAAACATGTGTCGTGATGATGCTCCTTAGGGAAGAAGGGATTTATTTTTAAAAGTAAAGCAATGTCATTAGCTGAGTGAAGTGGGCCCCATTTCTAGCAAGAATTCTAGAGGCAATTTAGAGGGAAAAATGTGTCACCATAGTTCTTCTTCTAAGCATCATGGGAATCTTGGAGGTTCTTTCACAAATCATAATTTTGTCTTATATTTGTAAATCTTTCCATAAGAAACTATTCATCAAGATAAAGAGTTTAAGACATCAATAGTATCCACTAGGAGAATCCTTCATGGTTAAATTAAAGGTATCTCCTAGGAGATACCTTGAAGATATTACAAACATCAATAACACTAGGTAAGTTCAATATCAAGGTATCCAATAGGAGATTCCTTCACAGGTCTTGTAATACCTTCATGGGTAACTTGAAGGTATCTCCTAAGAGATACTTTGAATATATTAAAAGGACCATCAAGTTAAAGGAAAATTTTAGAGGTACAACAAGGTAATTATTTGGATTTAAAACTATTAACATAATAGTGAAAATTCTTAAACTAAATTAAGGTGGAAAGAGCATGTGCATAGGAGGATCTAAAATGTGATATCTCCTAAGTATTAGAAGGTCCTTCAAGTTATTAAGTTATCAACCAGTAATGCTTTCAAGGTGAAATAATGTTCTACTAGGAGATACATTCAACATCCCTTTGAATATATGACAACAACCTTCAAAGTTTTCACTAGGAGATTCCTTCAAGGGCCTTGAAATACCATCATGGTTAACTTGAAAGTATCTCCTATGAGATGTATTGTAATAAATATTCACTCTTGTGCATGAAAACGTATCTCCTAGGAGATACCTTGAAGGTACCTATTGATGGGAATTTTGACACATTAGAAACATACTTCCCCCCCATATTTCTCCTTTGAAACAAATGTTTATTATTTTCTTTGCCCATCAGATTATATTGGTTAGTGTACATATAATTTATTTTTGGTTTGGTCATACCTTATTAGTTTAAATGTGATTTAATGTATATATTATGAATATTTAATATGTATTTTGTATTGTCTTTTAGAATTAAAATTTGTTGATATATAATTAATCACTACCTAATCATAATAAAATTTCATGAACCGATGCAATATGCAACTTTCATTTTACAAAGATCAATATTTAAATCATTTCAATTACTTTGCAAAATGTTTTTAAGCAAAAAAGGAATTCTCACACTTTAAAGGTAGAAGAAGGCCTCACTCCAAGAGAATTTGGCTATAGTACTATTTAAAGTACCAAAACTAAAATTAAATCCACATCAATATCTTCCATTTTATGGTGGTGATAAAATTCCCCTTGCTAATTGGTATTTTGAATTGTTTAGCCTGCCAAACATGCATGCAAATATATACTTGTTTAGCACTACATCAGGAAAAGAATCTTCTCTAATTGGAATAATATTTTCTTGTGATAAGGATGAAATTAAATATTCCTTTAAATTGCAACTATAATTATGGAATGGAGAAGATGGAATTCTCCATCGAGCTACAACTAATTTCAATAAATTTAAACCCAGTAAAATGGAATTAACAAAAAAAAAATTCTCCTTCTTGTGAAACATTTGTGTTTCATTTGAATAGCTATGACAAACTTCAAATGTTTGAGTTTAAATGTAAATATAATTTGGTCATTAGAATACAAAATATGTTGAAATAAAAACATGAACAAGGGGCAACAACTTCTTCTACTTGCCACCATTCAAACATGTATTTAAGATACCCTATAGTCATGAAAAAAAAAATATTGAAGAAAATAAGACAAGAAAGGATAACATACTTGTATGCATATTTAAAATAGGCCATACAAGTACTCACACTAGTAGAGAAAAATAAGATCAAACAAAAGGTTGGAACACTTTTATTGACACAAACCACTGATTAGATACATAGTGAATTCTCTACATGGTATATTTTCTCTAGCAATTATGCCTTGAACATTTTTGTAGAGATATGTAAATTAGGGGACACTAATATAAAAATAATAAATCTGAATGAAAGAGGGGTGAATGATATAATTCATTCATTTGTAAAACATAATGGGGTTTTAATGAAGGACGCTTTGTTAATTCCTTTTGATCCAAGCAAGCCTGAATGTATTATTGAATCAAAAGAAGTCCTAGAAGATATGATAGATAAAAAATTGTAAGATTCAAAATTTCAAATGGCCAACACACAATGACATCACAATAGAGAATTATTTCAAAGGAGGAATATAATTCATATTCATTTAGAAATAAATGTTCTATTAGAAAGGCAAGATTTTTGAAAACTTGTACTCCATTATATATTATGCATAAAATATGTAACCAATATAATGAAGCTAACGAAACAATTTATAAATATTTATTTATAGAAAGAGTTTGATCTACATGTGACCTTATCCAACTAAGAGTTTGGAATAATCTTGAAATGGGGGGAGGGGGCGGGGGGGGGGGGGGGGGGGGGGGGGGCGCATGGCGGGCACGGAAATATGGAAGAAATACATGAACAAGATAGACACTTATTCACATAAATGAACTATTTAGCATAATAACTACAAGAAATAAAATGCCATCTTTACATGGAACAACCCATTTGATATTGTTTTGATAGGGCATTTGATTTTTTTGAAAGTGATAATTTATCTAGTTTAGATAAACAATATTTAAATATAATTGGTACAATAGTACTTAGAAATATTCAAGGGCTTTCAAACAAACAAAAAGTATAACTAGTAAATTTAGTATAAAAATGGTCTGTTTCCTTATTGAAAATCCCTGGGTACAACAACATGGATACTTGGTGCAAAAAGGTGAAGTTAAAAAGTATCATATTATCAAAAATTATAGATTATTTTAGCAACCATGATTCAACACTGCCACCAAACAAAACAATCATGTCTAAAGAGGTAATGGAGAATTATAAAAAATTTATGAAAAGTTTTGATGATTTGTGTGTCCTAAATGAAGGTATTTCAAAAAATAAAAAAGTTTTGGAAGCATTATCTCAATATTCATTAAGCATATTGAAAAAAAATATGCATAATGATGGAGGTCAACTTTCTGAGACATATACAAAAATATTTAGCCACCATTACAGACCCCCATGTCTTTGGCCATCTATTTTAGAAGATTTTAGTAAAATGTTCATTCTTGGTTTGAACACTAATTTGATCATTATTGATATTTTAAATATCACTAAAGTTTTTAAGGAGGAACATATTTGCCTATTTCTTCAGGCATTGATTGATAAAGTTATTGTTAATGCCTTAAATGTATTCATCATCGACAAACTAGAACATTTTTTTGGCATTCAAACCTCTCTCAAAAATATGTGTTATACTATGTCTTTAATACAATAAATTTTGATGCAGAGTATCCATGTGTTCTTTATCAATATAAAACAATAAGGTCTATTGTGCTAAAAACAATTGTATTGATATTTATTTAAATAAGTTTTAATTTGATGTGTCTTATTGGAAGCATATGAAGGGGGTTTAACTATTAAGGTGTATATTCATTTGAATCTAGTGATATTGAACTTTCTTAGAAGAGTAAATCCTATTTTGTTTGTTGTGATGGGCTATATAAACATATAAATATGTATTGGTATGCATAATAACAACTAATACTTTCATTACTATAAGAAAATAAATATTGGCTGATCAATTTTAAATTCAATGTCTATGAGAAATGAGTTATGAAAAAATGGGATTGTTTTAGAATATGTTAAAGTTATGGTCAAGTTATAAGGATTCAATATGAACATTTATATTCATATGTATGTTACAAAACTAGCAATAGAAATGGTACATCTATGCATAATGAGTATAGTTACAATGTTATTGAGCATGTATTTATTTTTATGTGTTTATATGAATCTTTATAAGATTCAAGGAAATGCAAAAAAAAAAGAATTAAATGAAATGAATTATGTTTTTATGTTACAATAAGAAATTCAAATCAAAAGCACATCAACGACCAATCTAGTAACATGTAAAACATTATCTTAGAAAATTTCCATGTTATATTTCTTATAATATAATATTGTTAATAAATTATTCTTTTATATATTTTTTAAATTGCAGACATTTCAAAAGAGGAGCTAAAACTAACTTTTAAAAACCTATTGATTTTGGGGTTAGATGACTTATTATTTGTTGTGCACAAAACAAAATATATGCAAATGCATGATATGGGAAAAAAAAAGGTTATAAAATAGAAAATATTTCATACTACATTCAAGATCATTTCAAATAAATTTTGAAGGTGGCACTGTAGTCTTTTTCTCACGTTGGCATTTGGTCAATGATAGAGGATAATCATTTGAGCCATGGGTTACATAAGTTCAAATTTCATATTTGTGTGGGGGAAAATATATTCTAATCTGTTCAATATAAACATAAATAAATTAGATGAAGTTATTTTTAAAGGGACCTTTGGAGATGATTTTTTAATTGCTAACATGCCATTCATTGATTGTAATTCTTAAAATTATGTTACAAATCAAAAATTGAAAATGAGTTATGTTACATCAAGTAGATATACTGGAAATGGAAGTTGGAAAGATGAAAATGATTAGAGAATCAAAATGACGTCTATCATCACATTCATGAGAGAAAGAAAAAATCCATGCCAACAACCATAAACCAATGTTTAGAAAGATGTAAATTTTCCATATTATGATTCTTTCAACTGTATTTATTGATTATAAATTATAATTCTAGTAATAAACATTATCATCAATTTCATACAAATCTATTCTAAATTATTTCAAATATATTTCAATTAATTTCAAATTAATCGATTCTAATTTAGAATTACTTTGATCTAGTTAAGTGAAATTTGATTTATAGTTGGAGATTCCTTGCAAGTATCAAATCAGGGCCAAGTTTCAAAGCTAATCCCCTTGCAAATGGATACTCCATTGATTTATCTTGAAATTTCCCAAGTTGATCCATTATTATATTGACACCTACTCATGAAGATCTTCCTAATGAACAACAAATAATTCTCATTGGATATTTTATTATATAGTTTTCATCCATAATTTGTCCAATCAAATGGTGCCATGTGTCAAAACAACAAAAGATACTTCAAAGGAGCAATGATCAGTCTAAAGGCCCATAAGGGTGCCATAGTTAGAAACAATCCAATATATTCAAAATTATTTGCTCCCAAATAGTTTGAAATAATTCAATTTATTTCGAATATAGAAAACATATTTATGAAGAAAAAATTCTCCACTCCACTTTAGTGAGTACAAGTTCAAATTATTTAAAATAGCCTAGTTTAATTGAAATGATCTATGCTCAAATGGTTTGAAACAATCCAGTTTATTTGGAATATACAAAATTAATTTTTGGAGAGAACCTTTTTGAATCACTCCACTTTAGAGGCATAAGCCCAAATTATTCAAAATAGCCCAATTTATTCAAAATGATCTATGCCCAAATGCTTTGAAACAGTCCAATTTATTTTGAATATAATAGATTTATTTTTGGAGAGAATTCTCTTCACTCTACTTTAGTGGGTATAAGTCCATATTATTAAAAATAACCCAATTTATTCAAAATAATATATGCCCAATAGGTTTGAAACACTCCAATTTATTTGGAATATAGAAAATTTATTTGTGGAGAAAATTTTCTCCACTCCACTTTAGTGGGTATAAGTCCAAATTATTAAAAATATTCCAATTCATTTGAAATGATCTATGCCCAAATGGTTTTAAATAATGTAATTTATTTGAAATATAAGAAAATTATTTTTAAAGAAAATTTTCTCCACTTCACTTTAGTAGGTATAAGTCCAAATTATACGAAATAGTCCTTAAATCCTTAGATTTATTAAATCTACTTTATACTCTACTTTGTCTTAATATCTTCTCTCTTTAGCACATCTTCAAGCCACTTGGTGACATCTTGTGAGTTGAGTCCTTGTATGCTCAATTTTTTTATTCATCTATATATTTTGCTACATTCATTGAATTTGAAACATGTGGTAACCCATGATTGCTTTTCAGTTAGAGTATCATAGAGTCATTTACCCTATATCTTTTTTTGTCCCTACCTTGACCTATGCAATGAATAAATATGTCGTATTTATATTCACAAATACTAATAAATCACATATATCACTTAATAAAACTTGTAATATCAAAGAAGACACACGATGATCATCCAAGGCCAACAACACATACATACACCATGATCACACTTTGAAGTTGAAAAATGGGCACACATGACTTCAAGTAATTTATGATATCAAGATGGCATGTGTGGGTAAGAATGTATTCATGGGTTTATGATGTTCTCAATACATAAATTTACTCATTTAAATGAAAAGATGCTTTTGGGGATGCTTTCATTTGTGAAACATATTTCAAACTCTAGTTGGGTCTGCTTGATACGAGGGCCACAAGGGGCATAAGTATGTAATTTTTAAACCTTAGGTGAATGTGTGAGTGGTATGGGAATAAAGTGTACCCTATTCAATTTTGATATACGAATGTGGTTGTGATTAATTCAAAATATCACAAGGGTACGTATGAGTTTATCATATGGCAAATAAATCTAATCAAGATCTAGAACAAATTTCTAATGTGAATTGAACTGTGAATGCGCTGTGAAAATTAAATAAACTTAGAAGATAAAAGTTTAAATTTCTCATTCTCTATGTTTTGACTTGATCTAATGAAATTTATATCTCGATTCAGAATAAAATTTGGGTCTCTACTTCTAGAATAATGGGGCCTATGTGGATCACAACAAGATTATCTTATGATAATCAAATAGACATAAAAAATTAATATCATAATTAATTATTTAATCATGAACTTTAAAAACACTATCTGTCTAATAAAATTATAATTAACTATTTATTTATTCTCCCTCTTCTCTTTTGTTTTCCACCTAGTAAGGGTGGGATTTTAGCAATTGATGAGGGTATATTATGATTTTCACATAAATATATTTTGTGATTTCAATCAAAATAGAGGTTGCCATAAAAAATATGTCGCACAGATAATTTTGTGCATCTTTGGAATTGAACATCCCCATCTTGACTTAAACATTAAAAATACCTCAATTGAGTCTTACAGTTTTGAAATTGCTTTTTTTAAAAATAGCAACGTTGACATTTTGTCATTGACTAAGTAGTAAATAGACAACATCTACTCATTATCTGTTATCCTATAAGTTTGTAGAGTGCCACTTTAAAATTCAACTAACCATTTTATTTCATTTGTAGGTATGGATGCAAAAAACATTATCCTCATCCACTTGTGTCATAGTTGTAAGGTAATCATTTAAATTCACTATGAAAATTTTATATAGTTATCAAACCATCATCTTCGCTATTCATATGTGGTGATTTTAGTTCTTTTTATTTAAATATGTGATCTCACCTATGAATTTTGCATGTTATGTTCCATCAATCCACAAAAATTTCATTATGTGTATCTCAATCTTTAGTGTGTAATAATTTAAAATGGAGGCAACCTGTAAACTATATTTATTGGGGTTAAATTTTGCATATCCATTTATGTTTCATTTTGAATTCAAAAAGACATTATATTTCCAACCTAATTCAACTTTTAATGATGAAAATTAATTACATGGGATGTGGATTCACCCTTCAATTTTGGTCTCTATCACTTTAGTGAACAATGAGTTTGTGGCTTCAATATTAACAAAGAATATTGACTTTTTATATGTCATAATCATGTATCCCAGAGGTCACAGAGGTGATTGAGTGCCTAATTAACTTTTTACATTCACTTTATTCTTTATGTACATGTTATATTATTAACTTGATTCTATATTCAGTCACATATGAGTGATATATGTCATCACATTTGCCATGGTCATGTGTAATCTTTCTATAAATTATGGCCTTACTTAGTCCAAATATTAATTGTATTTTTCCCTTTATCAAGTTCACAAAGATCAATACACATGTCCATTTATTGTCCCCTCATAGTTGCGGAGTCATGGAGGCTTCTTTATTATCAATTATAACTTTAGAAAATTGTGTGAATCTAAAGCTTTATTAAATATACTTTGTACTCTCCCTTATATAAATATCTACTCTGATTCACATATCTTATAGCCAAATAGTGACTTCTTCTGATCTAAGTCTTCATAGGATCTAAGTCTATGTTTTCATTCAACAGTTATTGAATCCAATGAAATTGAAACATGTATAAATCTTTGATTGCTTTGAAGTTATGATCTCACAGTGTCTTATAAGCTTTAAAATTAATTTATTCAGAGTCCACAACTTTGTTGGAAAATTTAGCCTACTTTATATCTATTTACATCCACACTTTTACCTACATAATGAATAAAAATGTCATTATTATATTCACAACAACTAATGAAGTGCACATATCACACAATAAAACTTAAAATATCAAAGGAGACACGCAAAAATCATCTAGGAATCATTTACTCTTACAAACGTCAAAATGCTCAGTTAGATTATTAATTTGATTTACTTTCAACTTAGGTCTAAGTATTATCTATCATCACATCTATCATTGCCATGTGTCATCATTTGGTACAGTGTGTCCTTGTTGTCTCCAAGTAATCATTGTCTTTCACCCTTTATCATATTCCCATAGACAAATACACATGGCCATTTCTTGTTTCCTCATAGTCATGGAGTGACAAAGGCTTCTTTATTCTCAATATGAACTTTATCAAATTACATAGATCCTTGGATTTATTAAATCTAATTTGTTCTATCCCTTGTCTTAATATATTATCTCATTTTTATACCTCATATCCCCATGGATACATCTTGTGAACTGAGACCGCGTAGGCTTCAAGTATTTATTTGACATTAGCTTTTACTACATATGTTTAAATTGCAACATGTGGTAATCCTTAGTTTCTTCACAGTCATGACTCATGGGTTCTTAAAATCTTTCAAGGTCCTTTATGGTGAATCTACAAATCTATTGGAGATTCAAATCCATTTTATATCTTTTTACATTCAAACCTTTACCTTCAAAATGAATAAACATGTCACATTATATTAAAAAATAATAACAAACTACATATATCACTTAATAAAACTTTTGATCTCAAAGAGGTTACATGAAGATAATTCAAGGTTCATATATTCTCTTGAACCTCAAAACATTCACTATGTATATATCAATCTTCATTATGTAATTTTTAAAAATGTTGGTCACTTGCAAACTATAATAATTGGGATTAATTTTTTCATATCCAGCTCAATATCAGTTTTATTTTGAATGGAAAATATATATCTAATGTTATTCACCCTTTAATGTTGAAAATTAGTGATAGGCAACATGGATTCACCCTTTAATTTTGGTAACTATAAATTTAGTGAAAAATGGGTTTATGGCTTTAATGGTAACATAGAATCTCAAACTTCCATATGTTGTAATAACGTGGCCTTAAAGACATCGAGGCCAAATAGTGCCTCATTCATTTTTTATATTCAAATTTTCTCCATGGAAGTGTTATATTATTAATTTCCATTTACATTAGATCAAGTACAAGTTGTATTTGTCTTCGCTTTTGTTGTGGACATGTTTCATTATCTAATACAATGTGGCCTTGTTAATTCTATGTATTTATTACTTTTTTTCCTTTTATTGTGTTGAAACAAAGAAATAAACTTGGCCATTTATTTTTCCATCACAGTCATGAAGTCATGGAGGTTTCTTTAATCTCAATGTGAACTTTAGTGAGTCATAGAGTCACATAGGACTCTTTATTCTCAGTGTGAACTTTAGTGAATTGTGCAGATCCTTACATTTTTTAAATCCACTTTATACTATCCTTTGTTTGAATATCTTCTCTCCTTATCATATCTTGAAGTCACCTGGTGGCATCTTGCAAACTGAGTCCTTTTAGGCTAGAATTATTTATTCACCTATAGATTTTATTGCATTCATTGAATTTCAAACATGTGGAAAATCCTTATTGTTTTACAGTCAATGGATCATAGATTCATTTACCTTATATATTTTTATGTTTATACCTTGACCTATGCAATGAATAAATATGTCATAGTTATATTCACAAACACTAATAAAACACATATATCACTTTATAAAACCTGTAATAACAAATAAAACACACGATGATCATCTAAGGGAAACATGTCATAAAGACACCATGATCATACATTGAAGTTAAAAAATGGGCACACACAACTTTAAATAATTTATGATATCAAGAGGACATGTGTTGGTCAAAATGCAGTCATGGGGTTATCAATACATAAATTTACTCACTAAAATGAAAATAATTTTTTTTGGATGAATTCATTTATGAAACTTATTTCAAATTTTATTTAGGTTTGCTTGATACGAGGGCCACATGGGGCATAAAGTGTGTACTTTTTAAACCTTGGGTGAATGTGCGTGGCATAGGAATAAAGTGGAACCTATTCAGTTTGGATATACAAATGTGACTTTGATTCACTCAAAATTTCATAAGGTTACATATTTGATGTAGAGGCATGGGGAGAAGTCATCAAACATCCATCTTTACCTGTCTCTAATCTTGAACGACATCTCATTCACTCATTATGCTTGCCTTCATCACCCTTACTCCAATCTAGTTTCAACCTCTTTTTTTATGTTCATCAGATTCCTTAGGTGTTTCCTATTGATTGTATATATAAATGAATTTTTTGATGATATCATACTAATTCCATATCATTTACCATCATTATCTATCTCTCTTGTCCTTGTGCTTTCACTAGGCAACAACCTCTAGGTCTCAGGTGTTAATTCTTGTTATAGGTTTAAATAGTTATTTTTCTAGTTTTATATGGTCTTAAATAATCATATTACATATAAATTAACCTCCTCTAACCCATGATTCACACCTTACCTTTATTTTCTACACACAAACCTTACATTGTCTTCTTAAGGCTTGTAGCCTTTATTTTTGGCATTTCTCCTTGTTGGGAGAAACTGACAAACCTTATCAATAAAATTAATACATATTCAAGGAAAATTTTTGGTCATAAAACTCATACCATTCCATTTTTTCACAACTCCCAATACACAAGGTACTTTCTTCTTTAAGTCACCCCTCAATTAGCCCTCTAAATTGACAAAGCTCCTAGGTTTAGGAAATATACGAACATCCAATTCAAACTACTAATATTTTTGGATACCCTTTTGTCTCATTCAACTTATCCAACCCTTTTTTCAAGCTCACTCTCAAAGTACACCCCTTTTCCTTCTTTATCCTATCACCAACTAGGTCTTTAAGCCCTTAAGCACAACACATGACCCCAAAATCCATATTGTAGAGACCATATAGGTCATAAAATGATTTAATCACTTAGTAAACACAAAACCCATAATAACTACCAAGTTTCATCAAAATTTGATGGTTCAAACTCAATTTAGGCACTAAACCCTATTCCTAGGGTTGCACTAGCCTGCACCAACCCAAGAGGATTGAAAATTCATTATATTAAGTTATACATGGATTGGAAGGATCAAATTACCTTCTTTGGGACTATTTTTAAGTCCTCCATATTTTCATTTGGGTTTCAAAACTTATTCAATCCACTAAATGCTTGGAAACAATCACTTATAATGGATTGTTTACTTTCTGTACACTGTGCAAGGTTTTCATCAATCTTTCCACCTTTTCAACTATTCCATTCTCACATGGACCTTCCTTGATGTTCATCCCAAACTTACTCATTATATTCCTTGACCATTCCCATGTCAATTCACCTTCCCACGGTCATTTACTCTTCAAAACAACAAACTGGCTTTCATAATCTTACCATGATATGAATGCACATAAAATATTGAATAGGGGATTTCACTAGATTTCTCTATTTGTATAAAGGTTCATCACTACCTAAAGGTCATGTGCAATTCCAACATACTCATATATATGTATCATAATGAATTTCATTTTAAATCACTTATAGAGAAAGACTCAATACCTTTCCTTTTAAGGCTGCAACCTACAGCCACTCCTTAATTGTCACCATCCACCAACTAACCACCTACACCTTTTCAAGATATCTTCAATACTAGGGTCTCAAGGACCTTATAGAGATAATATAAAATTCAAACTTAACTAGTGCTTATTCAAGAATGCAGGGATAATTTTTTTCCTTTCTCATTCATAGGAATATCAAAATCACTACATATTTGATCTAATACATAATTCTATCATCTTCCTTGAGGAGTTCCATACAAATTATCATTCTCAAACTCTCCTCCCTCTTCTTGGAGAGCTCTATCTCATTTTTGCCCCCTTTAGACTCACGTACCATTCTTTCTTTTTAACCAACTTCAAAGTTGGTTTGTAAATTCATTACAAAACAACTTCTTTTTCTTGAACCCAATGTATGGGTAAGGGCTACTAAACAAATGTATGACTTCCACCTTTTGCATTAACATATAAGACTAATAATAACCCTAACCCTTTACATGACTTCCTAATCCCATTTGGTTCATCTAAACATTACAAACATGCAAATGACCCTTCTAGATTCATTTTGAATATTCGAATTTTCAAATTCTTGGTTTTGGAGGGAAAACTCCAAACACCCTCAAATTGACTCCTATGATTCCTAGGGACTCCAAATATCCTCCTACACATGAAATGGACCTTGAAAGGTCTCTTGACTCACATTACATTAAAACTTGACCCACTTTTGACCATTAATGACTAAAACATAAAATTGACTTATTTTGGCTTGATGCTCCTACATCAATATAGGTTTATTGTATGGCCAATCAATCTAATCAATATTTAAACTGAATTTTCAATAGAAATTAAACTATGAATACATTGTGAAAATAAAATAAACGTAGAATTGAAGTTTTAATTTCTCGTTCTCTATATTTTGACTTGATCTAATTAAATTTATATCTCAATTAAATATAAAAAGAAGGTATATGCTTCTTTAAAAAAAAATAAAAAATGTTAATCACAATAAAATTAAACTATAATAATAAAATAAACATCTAAATTAATATCATAATTAATTGTTTGTCTCTTTTATTTTATTTTATTTTATTTTCTCTTCTTTTTTCTTTTTACATCATCAACCAAAAATGTTAAAAAGAATTTATAGTTTTGAAATTCCTCGACTTACTTATTTAATAGCAGTGTTAACATTTTTCCATTCCCCAAGGGGTAGGTAGACAACATCCATTCATTGTACGTATAATGGTCCCTCAATAATGTTATGGAGCCAATGTATACGTTTGCATCATGTGAATGGACTTTTGAAGGTAGGTGGCAATATAAAGTCGGTAGCTAAGACACGATCTGATTTCGAAAAGTAAAATGTCAGTGGAGATTTGGGAGCATAGAAGGGAGTGGAAGCTTGCATAGATCCTATTTATAAATAGTATGTATCGTCATTTGATAGAGATGGGTACACTAGAGCGTTCAGACAAATTCGGATGTACTTATCATTTTATTTTAACCGTAAACGAGTTAAGCTTTGTAGGAGTTTATTATTGTAGGAGGTAGGAAGTAACATAATATATAAAATTTACAATTTAGTATCTAAAATTAATGTATAGAATATTATAAATTATAATAATAATTGTTATGAATATATTATAATTAGTAATATATTATCTGTAGTATTATAAATTTATATTCTTTATTAAATAAGATAATATTAATTATTATATTTATATATATATATATATATATATATATATATATATATATATATATATATATATATATATAATTTTGTATAATTTATATTCTAATATAATTTTAAATTATGAAAAAAATCTAATTGTCGAAGATGGTTAATTAGATAAAAAGAATGTGAACCATACATCTTTGTATAGAGAATCATAATGGCCCCACAGAAATAGGTTAATGCCCAAATGCCATATCATAAACTGTCACTTTGTTTTACTCGAAAGATAGGTATTGTTTAAAGAGGATATATTTGGCACTATTTATTCATGTCTTCTTCGAGCTCATTCTCAATTCTGCATTGTCCAGTTAGTGGGCACACAACCTTTAAATATTAGTTGAGATTGTTCTGATAGTGCCATTTGACATCCTCTTACTCGCTTGCCTCCTACCCATGAGATCTCAGGGTTTGACACCTCGGAACTGTAACTTGTCACTTGTCACAACATCATTATTTCCTGGGCTTTAAGAAGGTCTGACCAACTGAAAACCCAAGACATACCAAAACTGACACCCAAGACTGCCAACGAATGCTTGTCGACCTCCCATTGGCTATACATGTTCACACTTTATCAAACTTGAGAGGGGCTTGGACTCACAACTAATGAACCTAACTCGAGGAAGATGTGGTGTGTCACCATTGATCTTTAAGCATATCTATTCAATTACTTTGTGCTCCAAGTCGTGAACATCAGTACTTGTTCTATCAACTCACACCTACATAAATAAACATTTCAATTATTTGTATCATATTCTATTCAATATTATTGGTATTGGTAGTATGAGAAAGAAGCTAGCACAAACCATTTTTCATAATACCTCATTACTCTCCAATGAAGGTCAGAGCAAATAAAATCAAATTTATGAGAATCCAGGTTAGTTTGTTTTTGGTTTTTTGCATTGTTTTTTATGTAAATGTTTATGTAAGATCTATATACATCAATGCCAAATCATTGATAGGTAATTTATTTTTTGTATAGTATTAATGTTGTGGATGACACAAGTAAACACATAACAAAAGGCATTTATATAGCTAGTGATGAAAGCAATTTTGATGACATTGAAAATGGAGATAAAGTATTCATCAAGGATTGGCTACCTAAAAAGAAGTCAAATAAGTGAGCATAATTACATTTGATGTGCATTTTATTGTTTAAATTTTGCAAAAAATAATTAAAATTATGCATGAGCCATTCAATTTTTTTTTGAGTCAATCATTAGTTGTTTGAGGGGGAAAATGGATATGGATTCTAAAATTTTATATAAGTCTGACAAGAAACATCTTTTCTCAAATCCATGGCTGGAATGATTGAATACTAAAAACTTTTTGTTTTAAATTTGATGGCTTGTGCAATCCACCTTCAAATCCTACATCAACATCAATTAGTATCCTCCCACTTCTCTCTCCCTTTCTCTACCCAGCTACTCTAAAGAAATATCAAAATTGAAGGCAAAATTCAGTCACTCAATACAAATTTAGACCTCAAGCAACAACATCAGCAGCAACAACAGTAGGAGAAATGTTTTCAAAATGTTCAGAATGGTGCCCAATTTTTTTAGAATGCTTAGAATGGGAGAGAGAAGCATACATCATGTGGATAGATGTGATGTTAATGTGTTAATTTTGAATACTGTTCAAAATTTCATATTTTTCACCTCAAAAAATATTACATTTTCCTAAGTTATTTGTCACATCCATTGACTTTATCTAATAGGAACATATAAAATTAATTTATTTTTTATTTTTTAAAATGTTGCTATTCTAAATCTAATGTCAAAACCCAAAAATATGAGAGCATAACATATTTCTATTGATGCACATTATCCAAAGTGGGGAATAATAGGTGAAGCTATTCTAATATTTCCTATTGTGCAAGTATTAATAATTATAAACAACTCAATCAAATTTATAATAAATTATTATAGAAATTTATTTTTATAATATTCAATCTAGAAATATATAAAAACTAAAATTATTAAATGTATAATGAAAAAAGTTTTTATAATACAATAATTATTAAAATATATATAAATAATAAAAATGATAAAAGGAAGAGAATAATTTTCATAAATCATAATAATGATAGATTTTCTAAATACTCGAGAATACATTTCATCACATAAATATATGTTTAGTTATTTTTTTATAATCTTTTATAATATTATTAATTACATTGAAAAGAAAATTAAAAAAAAAATCATAAATAAATACACATATATAATAATGTATTCATATTTTAAATATTTATAAACTATAATTAATAATAAAATAAGGGCATCTAAGAATCATAAATGAAGAATGATTGTAATCTTTCTCCAATGAATAAAGTTAGGTTAAAATAATATAGCATAGTTTTGACTCTCAATCAAGTTATTCATATATCAAAGGTAAATATAACCAATTAAATTTCATGTTCACATTTTAAATATTGATGGACAATAAAGGGAAGAATTGATGTCATTTAGTGTATTTATGGTTGATCAAATAAAGTATTATATGATCTAATAATATGCTCACCATGAAATAGAGTTCTTGTTTTCTTTAATCCTACTTTAATATATAAGATAAAACAAAGAAAGGGTTCAATTCTAATAATAATATGCACATCATGAAATAGATTTTTTATTTTCTTTGAGCCTTTATGCGTGGGTGACCTATAGAATAATTCATAACTAGTGCTACTGTAGTATGTGGGAAATCATGGAGATGTTTTTGAAGCACTCATCATCAATAGGTATGATGGGTATAATACTGATGCTAAAGAAAATAAACTTCTTCATAAATAGGTATGTACTTTGGAAGTAGCTCGAGAGGAGGTATAGTCTTCTCTTTGGGTAGGTCAATGACTGGTCACAATGTGTCGATGTACTATCTAAGATTTCAGTAGTGGGTAGAGAAATGGTTATTTATTCCATGGAAGAAACAATTACGTATATTATTAGACTATAGAGGTATACTAACTAAAGTGGTAGAAGATGAATCATGTGGCTATTGATATAAATGACAATCCTAGGTCCAATGACCAACAACTCTATGAATATCACAATAAGGCTTATCTTCCCATCTTGTAGGTAAGGGATCAAGTTGAGGTAATGGTATAAGACCATAACCAAGGAAGGGATAAGTAGGAGTAGAAACTAGACTAGGCTCATATGTATGTAAGGCTAGTTTTGCATCAAGTCTAAGTAAAGGGGCTAACATCTGTAGAGGAAACATATTGGAAGGGTCATGATATCTATCAAAATAATAAGGTCCTATCATGGCATGATCCATGAACATACTCCTGAGAGTTTATGCTATGATTTTAGGCATAATATGCGAGTGTTCCATCTCTACCCTATGAAAAGTAGTGGAAAAATTAAAAGTAGGTACTATATGAGAAGGAATGGTAGAAGAAGAACTAAAAGACTAAAATAAAGAATAAATATTTTGAAGAACATCAACATTTTTAACATGGATGAATCCAGCTACAAATGGGTCATCTAAACAATAACCATCATCATAATCATGTGTATGTAAGTCAATAGTGCATGTGTGAACTATTTTATCAGTCGAAGAAGCATGGTGAATGAAATGTCTAGTTTTTGGTTAAAGTAACTGGTATGTCATAACAATATTGATGATGAGATCAAGGTTAAAGAGAAGGAGGAAGTTGAGGGATGATGTGAGGTGAGAAATTGAAGTTTTATCTTTAGGTTTATCTCATATGGTTTACCATCATCGGAGTCTAAGAGGTTAGGTGGAATATTTTTCATTAATTTTGGATGACCGTTATAAACTCTAGTGGAGTTGATGGGATAATTAAAGTGTTGGGACTTATGAAATGGAATGCTAGGTAAGGGTTCAAGGGTGCATATGTTAAATACACCTTTTTATTGGAATTGTTAAAAATTATAAGGATTTGTGTTCCCTTGAATATTATATATAGTACCATTATGAGGGAATTTGACACATTATCATGCATATGTAGTAGCTACTCTCATATAATGAGTCCAAGGTCGATCCAGTATGATATTATAAGAATCTGTAAATTTAAATATCATGACTTTCACACAGACAATAATTGAAGGAATGGTAATGGAAATCTAAACACACCGTATATGAGTTATTTTTCTTTTGTCATAACCTTGGCATGTAGTGTGTGTGGATGTAAGATTACATTTGGAGTATCTAAGTGATTTAATGAAGTCAAGGGAGGAAACACAAGTAATTGAGTGTTCATCAATTAAAGCATGCTTAAGATATCACATATTTGAACACTAATAAATAAAGGAGGATCATTCACATGAAGAAATATCTCATTGAGAATCATAGAAGAGATAGGAAACTTAAGTGAGAGGAATTTTCCACTATTTCATTAACATGGATACATTGTTATAGTGTGTTATCTTGAGATCTGGATAAGGTATCTTATTTCCCTATAGGATGATGATGAGGGATGTTCATTTTGAATAATAATTGTATTATATGATTATGATGGCAAGGATAAGTTTGCATTAGCTCTAAGAAGGGAATTTGAGATGGTAGATGGGAAAGTTCAAAAATAGGATCCCATTCATCATAACCCATGAGAAGATAATTAAATAGATGTGCATATTCTTATAATAGATCCTTTGAAGGGGGGTTGTATGTGGAATGAAACATATGTTGATAAGGTATGGCTGGTTTAGGCTGGTTGCAAGTAGGTTGATTGACCTTCTAGTGATGTGATTGTGTGTTGAGGTATTTCTTGTGGTTGGGTAGAAGAAATATTTTTTGAAGTTTGAGGGATGTTGTCTTGAGGGATGGAATTTGGGGAAATAGTATAAGTTATATTAATGGTATGAGAGGTATGGTTAACTTGTTTTTTGGGGGCTGTGTTTGTATGTGTGGTGGTTCCTCATTCCCCAATTCCATGAGATGAGATGGCAAAGTGTCTTGAATAATGTGAAATATTAAAGAGTTGTGATGTTTAGGTGTAGGGTTTGAATCAATATAAGTAAAAAATATTATTATATTAGTCATATTAACCACATTTTCATCATTGGTGTTGATATCTATAAAACTTTCAATGTTGTTAGTATTAGGGGTAGGTTGATCAATGTTGTCTTGGTGATTGGGAAGGGGATCCTTGTAGAGAGCTAAATGAATATTAACTTGGTTTAAATATTGATTTTTAGTTTGTGTCTAATGAGCTTTAAGTGTTATGTCATAATCTTGGTGAAGTTTGCATATAAGGGATTCATGGTCAAATTTGGGACCAAGGAGAAAATCCATTGCTAGATTTATTAATTGTCTACAAGTCTCATGAGAATGGCCCCAACTTGCATTAAACCAAAAAAACTTATTTGGATCATACCATGAGATCATATCTCGTGGTAGAGGTCTTGGAAAATGCTTTTTAATTTCTACTAGTGATAATGGTTTGTGCACATTAGTATGATTATTTTGAGAAAATGTATTGTTATTAGTTGGAGGAACATGATTCATGGTATTGTTTGGAACAATAGTTTGGATGGTGTGTATGGTGTCATAACTATCAGTTACACCATCATTGTTTACATGGTATTTTTTTTAATAAGCATGCAAGTTTCCATTGTAGGTTTAAATTGACACATGAGGAATTCTTGGTGTTTGGCTTAGTCATGATCCTCTTCGAAAGTTTTTTGAGAAAGGGTAATTTAGGATGGGAAAAAATAGTAAATAGGTGGAAGAGGTTGTCATTTTCCATATTATGCTTAGATTCGTTAGACAAAGATTCCCATAATTTGATGAAAACTTGTGTTGTTTTAGTTTCTAGTTGTTTACAATTGATAAAATGAGCTGAGCTATTTTCGAGAAGATCACTAGTTTGGAATTTTTAGACCAGTGAATTGACCAAGTATTATAAGATAGTAATGGAGTGGGTTTTTAATTGATCATACCAATCTAAATAATCTCATGAAAAAATTTTAGATAGGAGTTTAGTGGAAACAAAAGTATTAATCGTAACCCAATCTTTGTAAAGGTTGCCAAATATTTTTAAATGCAAGGTGGGATATTTAGATCCACTATAAGTGATGGTGGGAGTGATGCCTCCTATGTCAATGTTGTAAATTTGAGGTACTATAGGTTCATTTTGTAAATGTTTGATAGTTTTTTTGATGAGTGGATGTTGTGGTATGAGGTTATCATGTGAATCCCTAAGGGAGAGGGTGGTGGACATTAAGATTTTACACACCCCGTTAAGCATGGTGGGGGTGGTTTTGGAGATGTATTAGGTGATTTTGCATTTGTATCATTTTATTTGCATTACTAATTTTAAATGTATACATTTGGTTAAGCATTTTTAATAAAAGTTGAATAGTTTGAGTAGCATTTTGGCTAGTGGACACTGTGTGATACATTAGTATTATGTGAGGTATTAAGAGCTTGAGATGCAATATGAGCATGGTATGAGTAAGTATAATGCACTGCACTAGTGGCATGAGAAGTGATAGTAGCATAAGCAACATTAGTATCATGAGATGCACTAGTAGCATTTAAAGCATTATTAACATGGGTATGGGTGTGGGTATATTGAAGAGCCTCATTAGAGGTTGAACCTACCAAATTTGTAGAAATATTTATTATGGAAGTAGAAGAAGACATAGAAGATGAAGTTATAGTGTGGTAAGGAGACATGATAGAGGGAAAAGGTGTGGATGAAAATAAAGGGCTTGCCCCAAATCTTAGGTGAAAACTAGGGAAAGGTGAATGGGGTTATATATATTAGGTCCCATAATGAGGTTAAAGATGGTTGTAGGATCTTTTCCTCTATGTTGAGAATTTTCATTGATGAAAAAGATCATTTTAGTTGTGTACTCAAGGTCACACTCATTTTCAAGTGAAAACAAGGGGTTAAGTGCCAAGAAAGAATAAAGAGTATCATAGTTAGTAGTGCACATGACAACATGGGCATTGCTTCAATCTATGGTAGGTACCACAAGTTTTGTTTCAAGAAACTTATTGGGATTAGTGAAAATCATCATGTTTGTTTGATTCAATTTTGTATTGTAGTCAAACAAGAAAGTTATGCTGAGGGAAGGAAGCTAAACACTTGTTTCAAATGAGGGTAAAATGGTAGGACACTAGGTCGAACTAGTTGACACTCCCTTGTAAGATAATAGGTAAGATAGGCTTCAAGAGACATAATAAAATAGGTTGATTGTGGAATACAAGTGCTTAAACTAAGAAAGTCTAAAAAACATAGCTAAATAGGTCAACTGTGGGTTAAAGTCAAATAAAATACGCAATCTATAAGAGATTGGGTCAAATAGAATGACTATGTTATATGAAAAAATGGAAACTATAGGAAACACAGTCGAGTGGATTGATTATGTTTTGGGAGTAGAGACAGGTTTTGACAATTATGACTCTGGATGATCTAGTGTTATTTTGCATAAAACTTGAAATAAAAAAACATGCAAATAGGTCAAACCAATTGATCTAGTTGCGGTACACAACACAAACCTTGTAGTGATGTTGGTCAATACAAGTTTTATAATACAACATACAATTATCAAAGAACAAGTAACAAAAATAAAAATGCTAATATTTGAATTTATTCCTGAATGTTTTAAATTATAATTGCTAGAAATAAATGTGATAGGGAGTTGGTTTTGTAAAGTAACTAGAAAATAATTTAAGGCTAAAAGGGATCTATATTTGTGATAATACTAGCTTGGTATTGGGAACTACCCCATAATTTCACAATTTTGTAGTAATAAGGTGTCAGGTGTTTTGCCAATATATACAATTAACCACATATTTATACTCAACCAAAAAATTGATTCAACTTTCCCCTTGGTGATGAAATCCTAGTAGTTAGACATTGGGTAGAATGTTTTTAATGATTTTTGATATTATGTGGTTTGGAAGTGTGTGAATAAAATAAAACATAGTATGACTAAATCAATGAATTGAACCTTCATATTTAGTCTATGTGTGCTACACTAAGAAATTAAGCATCAAAATGGAAGATGGGATAATTACTAGAAATATAATTCAATTGATTTTCTTAAAGAGTACAAGATCAATTCAGTCAATTAAGTATGCAAATAATACATAACAAAATTGACTCAATCAATTTTGTCTATTGACGCAAGGTCAAAGGAAACATAGTCAAACAAGTTGATTGAGTCTTCCAAGTAAGAAACCACTACATAACTAAATTAATCTAGTCAACTTAGTTGACTATAGGTTTACATCTTTATATATTGAAAGCTATTAAAAATAGGATTGAAATAGAGGAAAAGAAATGATTGAGCTAGTGAGAATGAACATGATGATTTTAGAGATGCTAAATTTGTTGTTTTTATATTATGTCATCTAGTTGAAGATTCTTACCCCAATAACAAAGTCAAATGGTTTGACTAATTTTGAAAACATGTATGAAAAAAAGTGAACTGATTCAAGTGGATTGATCCAATTAACTGTGTTTGAAGATGACCTAAAAAAATCAAAACAAAGTTGATCAGATGGACTATGTGTTAAACCTATACATAAAATATTAGACCGAGTCAATATATTTGATTCATTGATGTAAAATTAAAATAAATTATAAATGATAATAAATTAAAGTGTGGAAGAAAGCCTAAAAGTGTTAGATTCACATTGGGTTCACTAGAATATATGACAAGGGAAAGTGAAGTTGATCTACAAATTAAACCTAGATCGAAGAAGATAAATCACACTAGCCCTTCCACTTATTGGTACATTTAGAAAATTAAGTTCATGACTAATAGGGATCTGATAGACCTAACTAAGGGGTCTCTTAACACACAATATCACTAGAGAGGGTTCCAAATCCTCTAGTTGATTAATACCACACAATAACCCTAACTAGGTCTTATAGTTTCTAACAAAGTAAAGTAAATCTAATCTAGTGATCACCAAAGCTAGTGTCACAAATGGGGGATGATAAAAATAAAAATAAATATGCAAAGGATAACTCTAATCAAGTCAATGTAGAAGAAATCCTAATGCATGGAGAGAGAAATATAATCATAATCTAACATATGCAAATATATTTACTAATAAAAGAGAAGCAAGAGTTATGAATACTTACCTTGAAGACAAACATATTGAGCCTCAATCTTTCCCTTGGACAATGGTGCATTGCAAGAGGTTTTTGTGGTTTTTAAGGATAACAAAGATAAGTCAGATCTAGGATACATGACTTCTCTTATGCATCCAAAATATTTTTCCCATAAGACAAGATTCATCTCTAAAAAAGAAGTAAGAACCCATAAGGAATGATTGCTCAAGTAGAATGATGGATATGAAGATACACAAATGAATGATTATCTATATCTCTATCTAGTGAAAATGGTGAAAATGATGTGTTTATATATCTAGATCTAACCCTAAACCTTTCTAAATTTTTAGCTGACACAGTCAGCCCAGTCGACCTAATAATTTGGGAAATAAAGTAGTTAAGTCCTAGACTAAGTTAGCTAGGCCAACTTAGTTCTGTAACATGCTCATTTTTAAGAACAAAGCTAAACCATTCAGATTTTTTTGGTGGATGAAAAAAATAGGTATTGTCTAAGGTAGGGGTTATTTTGGGTGGTGAATTATTTGGAGGAGTGTGTAAGGGAGGTGTCAAAGCTTAGGGAAACATATAGGATAGGTTTGTGTTGGTTGTAAGTGGTGGTTTAGGAAACAATAATATTGAAAAAGCATAAATGGTATAGCCACCCATTTATCAGTGCACCCTTTAAGGAATTCACTTAGAGAGATTGAGTGTTGATGGGTTCCTACAAGAGATAAAACATCAATAATTGATAAAGTTTAAAAATATTGTGTGTATACACAATGTACATAAATCATCTTATACAGAAGATGGTTTTGATTGAAATGAATATGTGGTTGCTAAACTATTTCAAGATCATTTAGCCATGTCTCCTCACACTTTCAGTAATATGGGAATATCCACCACAAATGTTCCTACTAAAATAGATGCATGTGTTATATCTTCATCCTATGATGATACTTACATTATGACATGACCTCAGTCACCATATTTAGACAAACTACATTATCAAAATAGATTAGTAAAAATGCATGCCTTCAATCATTATGTTCATATCATTTACATATCCTCTGATAGTGGATTAGAACTAGAAGACTATGTACCATATATCAATGCACCTTTTATAGATACTCCATGGGTCATTAATGTAGAGAATCACTAGGTAGAAGAAGTGTTAGCATGTTTGAACATGTCATGATAGGAATTTTTAGTATTGTTTTATTGTCAGGCATATTGTAGGGTCCTTTAGTATGATTTAAAGTCATTATGTGTTTTTGAAGTGTGTATTAGAGCTAGTTCTAGAGTTTCCCACAAAAATGGTAATTTTGAAAATTTGAATTTATAATCAATATTTGTGTTTTAGTTTGAGGTTTTGTGTGTAACCCAAATGTTGGTGTGGGTTGGTGACGGGCCCAATTAAGTCCTAAGAGGTGTGTGAATTTTTTTACAATGTAGAAGCCTTGTAATAGGATTTTTATTGTTTTAATTGGCATATTATATGTTGGTTATGCATGTAGATGAATAAGGTGAATATTAGTAAGGTTGGAGAGAGGTATAACTTTGAGGGATAGAGGTATAGAACTTAATATGAAGAAATAAAAATATTAGGAAAGATAGAGAACTATACCTACCCTGTCAATTTTATGTTTGAACAATGTTTGAACGTTATAATTAAAAAAATGTTTCAAGAGGGTATTTATGGATTCTCACTAATTCCTAGAATGTGAATATATTTATATATTTTTTACTTGTTTTAAAGTGTGTAATATTATTCTAATATACATTTTAGTGGTATACACAATCTTGTTGATAGCTATGTTCTTGTCATAGTCAGGTATAAAAAGCAAAGAGAGAATTTTAATGTCATGAAGTAGTCTTTGTTGATAAAATATGATAAAAAAAGTCTTGTGTTGATGAGGATAACATGTTTGGTGTTATATATATATATATGGAAATTAAAATTTCATTGTAACCTTTAATTATAATGCATACAGTTTTACACGAGCACCCAAAAATTTGCTAACTTGTTTATAGGAGATGTCTAGGGAGTGGTCATGAATATATAACTATTGGAAGAGGTAAGTTAGGGTGGCACAGACCCTTCAAGTTCATCAATCCATTTTTAAAGGGAAATATTCATATCACATTTTTCAATTTCATTAACATAGTCTTAGAAAAATGATAAAAACTTTGTTAATTTTCTTGTTGTGAACATTTTATGATGGTTCATGAATTAATAAACTATTGTAAAAGGTGTAACTAGGTGGGGTAGACCTTTTATAGGTCTTAAATGTTATTGAAATTATTTGAAACCAAAGTTACCTATTTGTATTCCCTCTCAGCCTTGCACGGGCTTGTTTTCATAGAGAATAGGGTTTCCAAAGGGAAATTAAAATAACTAATTAGGAGAATGGGTTGTTGAGTTAAGGGGTTTACCTTGTGAATTATGCCATGAATCTTTACATTAATTAGGAATGGGATAATGGATACCCAAAAGTGTGTCTAGTTTGTCCAGAAGTGTTGTGGTTTGTTCTAACCTATAAGGTTTGTGTGAAAACAAGGCTACAATCAATTAAGACCTTAAAGAAGAAAGATATATTTTTTGTGAGTTTTTTCTTGGGTATTATGTGCCTTTGTTGGAGGTATAGGAGAGTTAAATAAGGAAGTTAAATATTCATATGAATCTCAGTTGAGGAGTCAAGATCATGGGATCATGTATTGAATGGTAAATATAATGAAACTATCTCAAAGGATGAGTAACTCTAGACTAGGAACAAAGAAAATGAAGTGATAAAATTTGTGGATTAGAGGATGTTTTTATATTTAATAAGGATCAAAGTTTATAGGGTGTTGAATAACGATATATTAAGAGGATAGATGAGAAGACTATGCAAAGAAGAAGGTTTATTAGCCTAATGAGCCAAGGAAATGATAAAGAGTGTCAAAGAGAAGCAAAGTACCTACAAGAAGGAAACATAGGTCAGAATAAGAAAAAGGTATTATAAGAAGAGATAAAATCTAATGTAAGGGACATGGAAGTTATAGGCATATGCCCTATATCAAGTGGTATCAAAGTAGGTAAGATCTTGGTATATTTATGATGTTGAATTGTTAAAGGTTACTATTTTGAGTTTTTATGGAGATTGCATGAAGATGAGTTGTATGAGAAAAATAAGAGAGAGAGAGAGAGTGGTGGTAGAGCAACCCTAAGAATAAATATAGTATAAGCTCAAGAGAGATAAGAAAGACTCCAAGTGAGATTCATAGTTCCAAGGTGAAAAAGACTTGTTGGATAAGTGAAGATGAAGATAGACAAGGTAAAGGAAAGGAAGGGCTTGGCCGAGTTAGACTACTAAAAGAAGAGTGAAGACCCAAGGAAAAGAGGGTTAGTGGTTGAGTAAGAGATGAGTGAGATAGATAAAAGGATAGAGAGGATAAATTTATTGGTGGAGCTCATGAAATAAGAGGAGAGCCAATGGTATGGATGGGTTATGAAGAATAAGAGAGTCAAATGGCCTAAGGCTACTCATGGAGAGAAGGAGGAATATTTTCATGAGGGATAATGAGAACAAGAAAAAAATTCTATGTAGGAAACTCAAGGAGGAGATGAATAATTACATGATGTATGAACAAGTTGTTAGAGAAGAGGAATTTGAGAAACACCTTAAGGAGAAAAAGGAGATATTTGAGACAAAAAAACCTAAGAAGGAGAAAATGGAGGCAAACAAGCCTCAAGTTTTTGAATCTAAGATTTTATTATCATGTGTGTATGTAAGTAAAAGAGTGGAGGAAGAATAAGTTAATTTTTTGGACATAAAAGTTGAAATAATGAAGAATATCAAGCATGAGCAACATGCTTAGGATGAAGAAGAAGTTGATTGGGCAACCATGTATGAATGAATAGTGATTTGTTATCCAGAAAGAAGAGAAATGCTTGGAGAATAGGATCTTAAAGAATAATAATTCCTCATGGAAGGCATATCATAAGAATATTTTAATAAATAAGAAGTTTAATAGGCTAATTAGTATCAAGGTTTTGTTTTCAATGCTATTTTTGATGATGAATATGTTGATATGTCAACTAATGAAGATGTATTATATAACGAAACAATGTAATTGATCTATAGGCTCATGAAAATCCAAGATGATGTTAAATCACCTCATAAAGTTCTTGGAAACATTATATAAAATAGTAGGAATCTAATTTAACTCTCATGAAGGAGGAAGCCCCAACACAAGTTGGTGTACAAGATGTAGAAGAAGATGACTATAGAAAACAACCTATGAAAAAGTATATAGAGGAAGAAAATAGGATTTGGTAGTAGATTATGCAAGATTAATATTTTTAATAACTCATAGGATATGAGGCAAACCATTCTATTAGATGAAGATGATCTAATTTAATTCTTAAATCAAGGAAAAGTGAAGGAGAAAGCTATCATAAATGAGCAAGAGGAAGCTAAATAAGAAGTCAAGGAGAGTATTAATGAATAAAAAAGTTATGATAAGCCATTATATCAAGATAATGAAGGATAAATAATGATTTATAAATAATACCAACCAAGAGTGCAAGAACCAAGCATGGAAATTGAAGAATAAACTTATGAGTTAAGACAAAAATTGAAGAATGAGGATCAACCATTATAGGTCCAACATAATGGAAATAAAATAGAAATGGTGAAGATAGTATATTAAGTAGATGAATAATATGATTATTTTATTCACCTAACAGAGATATAGGATGAGTTGGATAAGAAACAAGACAAAACAATAAGTCAAACACATAGATATCAACCGAGAAGGAAAGATAAATATGAGAGAAGCTAATACAAGAGAATCACAACCCTTTATAAAATTTTAATCTATTTTTAATGTTTTAGTAGTTTTTGATTCATAATAGTCATTTTAGGTTTGTAGGAGTCATTCATAATTATTAGATCTTTATCAAATTTGACTTTGACTCACTGGCATTTTCCTACCAAATCTAGTTAACTTGATTTTTTGAATGGTTTGTCTAAGTTAGGGGTTGTAGTAGTCATTTAAAGGAATAATCAAGTGTTAAATGGGTTTATATTATTCCTTGAATACACCATGTATCTATACATGGGTAATAATACATACTTGTATGAAATATCAACTCTTGCATATGTTCTGAGGTTCAAATTTGATTTCTAGTAACCGTTGAGAGTTTAAGAATTAGTTAGATCAGTTATAGGATATAAAAGACTTGAAAATTTTATGTTTTAATAGTTTTTTAAGGATGCATTTAAAATTTTTAATAGTGTAACAACCATGGAAAAAAAAAAACACCTTCAACTGGTGAAGATCAAATTGAAAACTTTGTATTTTCTGCATTATGTGTAAATAAAGACTGTATTGTTTGAAAACTATTAAAGGTAATTATGAGGAACACATTATTTTTTATATAAGTTTATTTGTAAGATTTTTTTAATATGGTTTAAATGTGTTTGACATGTTTTTTGTAATAGTTTCAATACAATTTTAAGAAACCAAGTCCATCCCTATATGAGAATGAGAAGTAAAACATAACCAATTAGAAATGTGTCTAAAAGAAGTAATAGAGTATATTTATAATGTATTTTACCTTAAATAACATTTATGGGATGAATCTAAACATTTTACAATTGTATAAAAATATTGTAACTCCTTTTGAAGCCTGGAATGTTGAAATACCCTCTCTCTGGTTAGTGAAAACTTAAGGAGTTTTATGAATCTTTGCACAACCAACACAAGATCTTGTAAAATAGTGTAATAGGGTACCTTGAATGAGTAAAAATTATTATAAAATGGTAATATTAGTTATAAAATCATTAAACAAGATTCACAGTAGCATGAAAGATCATTAGGAGTTTACAATCTCAATATTAACCCTCTTAGGCTTGCATAATCAGGCATAAACCCTGAGCTAGGGTTTCCACACAAAAATATGTATTGAAGGAGACTATACTATATAAATATTCTGATTATCTTTAGACTAACATGATTCAATATATTTTGGAGGTTTTGAGTTTACACATACATCTATGTACAAAATTTAGGAGACTGTGTGTACCTAGGAGGAACAAAGACCTAATAAGCTTAATCAAAGCTTTAAAAGAGGATAAAAAGGTGAATTTTGTATAGATATAAGTCAATAAATTATAGGTATAATATGATATAGATAGAGGGTATCTAAAAATCACATTATTTTTCTAAGATCCTATTGTACTTGTGTATACAAGGAAAAAAAGGCTACTGGAGACCCTGTGACAAAGCAAGGTAAACAATGAAGGGTTGTTTTAGGATTTTTGTGGATTAAATAAGAGGTCAAAAAATAATTTATTGAGAAGTAAATTTATGTCAATAAAATTCAAAGGGTTTGAGGAAACCTGAGTCAAGTGTGGAGCCAATTTATTAATGAGTTCTTGTCAAAGAATGAACATAGTAAGTCAAGACAAGAGTGATAGTTGATAAGAGGGTGACAAGTGTGAGTGTGTAAGTGGATTATATAGCTATAAATACTTATAATATTTTCATGTAAGGTTAAGATATAAGGGTTTTTTAATATAGAGGATTATAACCAACGAAGATAAGTTGTGAAGTGATTGCAGATCAAGATATCTAGTCAAATGAGGTCAGAGCTAGGAGATTTGAAGAGGTTTGTGTATGAGATTATGGTTTGTATCCAAATTAGACAATATAATTAAATTAACACATTTACATCATTTTGGTATCATATCTATAATGATTTGTGTATGAGGTATATTTTATGTTTTGCAAATGTTAGCTACATGTGCATGAAGTGGGTTTTGAATGTTATTTAGAAGGTTGCTTTGAGATATTGTTGTGTGAATGCTGATACAAGTTTCAAGACAGAAGTGAGAGGAAGAAAATTTAAATTTTTGGTTAAATACCTTAAGCCAATAGGCTTAGAGAGAGGAGAGATAGTGAAATATCCATGAAAGAAGCTCAAGAAGAGATAAAAATAAAGATAGGAGTCCTAGGTGAGGACAAGAAAGAGAGAGGCTCTAAGAGAGAGTCAAGTGAGAGAGACCCAGGTGAGGTTAAAGGAGACAATTAGGTAGTCTTTTTAAGAGGGATAAAGATCAAGGTGAGACCTAGAGAGAATGTGAAGAGTAAAGAGTGAAAAAGATATGAAGGGCTTAAATCATGATGAATGCCACAAGAGGATGGAAGTAAAGAAAATTAGAGAGAGATAAGGATATTGTTGAGATGAAGATGGTATTATCAAGGTTATACTAAGTATTAGAAGAGATGAGACCAATATTCCTTGTCCACATAAAGAGGAAAGTGAGATGGCCTCTTAAGAAAATGATAGAGATAAGAAGAAAAAAATGGTGAAGTTGTTGGCAAGGCATTCTAATAAAAGAAGCAAAGGGTCAAGCAAGCCTAAAAATATTATGAATAATGAATTCTTGGAATGTGTGTATACAAGTGAAGATTTGAATGAAGGAGAAGAATATGTCAACTAAGATAAGGAATGGATGGTAAGGGAGAAGCATGAGCATCATGATAATGATGAAGACTAAGATGATTGGATAGTTAAATATGGTGGTACAATCCTATGCTATCCTAAAGAAGGTGAACCACTTGATGAAGAAAGAAGAGAAAGTGAGGTTGCAACAACAAATTACCTCATGATAATCATGAAAGTATAAGGTTTGATTAAAGAAAGTTTAGAAAAGAGAAAAGAATAAAAAGAAATCATTTTCAACATTATGGATAAGAGTATGACAACTAAGAATAAGATCCAAGGTGAATACAATTTAGATCAAGCTGTCAAAGTAGTAGGAGAAGAAGGTGAAACAATTAACAAAAATCTTGAGGTGTTGAATGCAAGAAACAAAGAGGTGTCATAGTCAGCCCAACATGATTAGTTGTATTCAAATAAACAATTGGAGGAGATGTTTATAGAATTATCTTGTCACTTGTCATTGATCAAGAGTAAGGAGTATCTAGACAACGTTTCTAAGAAAGTTAGAATGTTGAGAGAGTTGGCTATAGGAAATGAAGTAACTGATCAAAAGGAGAATGAACATCAATAAGAGAGGAAGAATGAATTTGTAGAGGATGATAATGTTGTAATAAAAAAGGTAGAGAAAAAAGCACCAGATCCATTGATATGAAGGAAAATCATGAGAGTGGAAGAGTGTGACTTCATAGAAGAAAAGAAGGAGGTGGTTATGTTTTACTTGTGTGTTTTATGTGTAGGTTTGTTGTAGGAGAATAAAAAGATGATAAAGTTGATCAGTTTGGAGATCTATAACAAGAAAGAGATCATTAAAGGAGGAGCCATCATAACTATAAATAATCATCAAGAAGGTATACATGCTTCAAATATGCCTTGGGATCCAAGATGACATTAATTTTAAATATGGATGCCAAACAAAACATAAAAATCATATCAATTATAACTTTCATGGAAAGTTACCTTTTGCTCCTCAATAGTATGATGAAGGAGCATTACTACCCTTTGTAATTTTTCATATATTTTAATTTTTTGAGTATTTTTTGAATCATAATATTCATTTTAGGTCTATAGGATTCATTCATAAGTACTAGATCTTTGTCAAATTTGAATTTGACTGATATTGGCATTTCCCCCCAAAATCTAGTTAATTTGAATTTTTGGATGGTTTCTTTAAGTTTAAGGGTTATAGGAGTAATTTTAAGGAAACCTCAAGTGTTATATGGGTTGATATGATTACTTGAATACAAAATGTGTCTATACATGGGTCATAATACATACTTGTATGGAATATCAACTCTTGCATATGTTCCAAGGTTCAAAATTGATTTCTAGTGACTGTTAGGAGGTTAAGAATTAGTTAGATCAGCTATAGGATATAAAAGACTTGAAAATGTTATTTTTTAATAAGTTTTTAAGGATGTATTTATAAGGTGTACAAGTGTAACAAACATTTAAATCAAGAAAATTGCCTTCAATTGGTGAAGATCAAATTGAAAACTTTCTATTTTTTGCATTCTCTATAAATGAAAACTGTTTTGTTTGAACACTATAGCAAGACCTTATGAGTAACACATTATTAATGATAGAATTATATTGGTAAGCTTGTTATTATATGGTTTAAATTTTATTGACATGTGTTGTTTAATAGTTTTAATGTATTTGTGAGAAACCACATCCATCCTTGTATGAGACTAAGAAGTGGAACACAGTCAATTATAAATGTGTCTATGAGAAGTAATAGAGTTTATTTATAGAATGTTTTACCTTCAAGCACATGTATGGGATGAATCCAGACCTTTTAAAACTATATAATCAGATTGTAACTCCTTTGGAAGCTTGAAATTTTGAAATACCCACTCTCAAGTTAGTGCAAGGTGAAGGAGTTTTATGAATCTTTGCACAACCAACACAAGATATTGTAAAAGAGTGTAATAAAGGAATCATGAATGAGTTAAAAAAAGGGAATATTATCTATATATACATTAAACAACATTTATATTAGAATCAAATATTATTAGGAGTTTACAATCTCAATATTAACCTTCTTAGGACTACACAATCAAGCATAAACCTTGTGCTAGGGTTTCCACTCAAAAACATGTATTGGAAGAGACTCCATAAAAATATTGTGAAAAGTGGTGATTATATTGAGATTAATTTGATTCAATATATTTTTGAGATTTTGATTTTGCACGTACCTCTGTGTATGGAATATAGGAGACTATTTGTACCTAGGAGGAATAGAGACCTAGTAGGCCTAATTAGAGCCTTAAAATTAACTAAAAAGGTGACTTATGCATAGAGATAAGTCAATAAACTATAGGGATATATATATATATATATATATATATATATATATATATATATATATATATATATATATATATATATATCATATATTATCATATCTAAAATACACATTAGCTTTCAAATATCATTTTGCACTTGTTTGTACAACGATAAAAAGGAAAAAAAAAAAGCTACTAGAGAGCCCGCGACAAAGCAAGAAGCAAGGTATGCAGTGAAGGGTTGTTTGAGGAGTTTTTTGGATTGAATAGGAAGTAAAAAAAGACTTGATTGATCAGGATATTATTTTTAGAAACATCATAGGGTATGAGGAAACCTGATCAAGTGTAGATCCAATTGATCAATGTATTATTGTCAAAGAATAAGCACAGTAAATTAAGAAAAGAGTGATAGTTGATAAGAGGGTGACAAGTGTGAGTGTGTAAGTGGATTAGAAAACTAGAAGGATTTGAAATGTGTTCATTTATGTTGAAGAGAGAATGTTTTTTTAAAATAGAGTCTTGTAACCAAATAAAATAAGTCGTGAAGTGATTTCAATTAGTGAAGATCAAATTGAAAACTTTCTATTTCTTGCATTCTGTGTAAATGAAAACTATATTGTTTGAACACTATAGAAGGACCTTATGAGTAACACATTATTAATGATATAAGTATATTGGTAATATTGTTTTTATATGGTTTAAATGTTCTTGACATGTGTTATGTGATAGTTTTAATGTATTTGTGAGAATCCACATCCATCCTTGTATGAGACTAAGATTGAAAACATAGTCAATTATAAATGTGTCTACAAGAAGTAATAGAGTTTATTTATAGAATGTTTTACCTTCAAGCACACGTATGGGATGAATCCAGACCTTGTCCAACTATATGATCAAATTGTAACTCCTTTGGAAGCCTGAAATTTTGAAATACCCACTCTCAAGTTAGTGCAAATTAAAGGAGTTTTATGAATCTTTACACAACCAACACAATATATTGTAAAAGAGTGTAATAAAGGCATCATGAATGAGTTAAAATGATTAAATAATGGGAATATTATCTATATAGACATTAAACAACATTTATATTATAATTAAATCTTATTAGGAGTTTACAATCTCAATATTAACCTTCTCAGGACTGCATAATCAGGCATAAACCCTGTGCTAGGGTTTCCATTCAAAAACATGTATTGGAAGAGACTCCACCATAAAAATATTATGAAAAGTGGTGAT